>JAOUQZ010044727.1:0-11173 GCA_028564935.1 Neosilurus hyrtlii | reverse complement strand
GAGTCGGCTGAGATGGGCGCCAGCCTCCCCGCGACCCTAATTAGGATTAAGTGGTTCAGAAAATGAATGAATGAATAAGAAATGAGAATGAATCGCTGATTACCTGGGGTTCAATAGAAGCTCCGTCTGCCCCCTGCTGAACAGGTTATTGTATTACACATTGATTTCCACCAGCATTTTATTTAGGCCATCATTTATTCATTCATTCATTTTCTGAACCGCTTAATCCTAATAAGGGTCGCGGGGAGCCTAAGTTGAATAAAATCAACATTACTCATAATCAGTTTATTTTTTTATTGTTCACAGTAGAATCACCATAACCATGAGCAACAATGGTCTACTTAATCATACTTTTTCACCTAGGTGTTAAAGAAAATTAAGATCAGGATCAAATGATAACAAGCCAAGTGTTTAACAGCAATAAAATAAAATAATATGATATACTTGAGTTCAAATTTGTAGTCAAATCTGGGCTCACACAGGCAACCCAATAAATGAAGAAAATTGCAGGGAAAATCTGTCACATGGACATACTGCCTCAATTGGTGCTGAGTGCACTTGAACAGAAAATGCTCTTGTTTATTTAGTGTTTTTTTTCTTCTTGCAGAGAAATACATTTTTGAGTACCACCAAGACGAAAGGAAGTTTATTAAGTTATTTTTAAAAGTTTTTATTAAGGAAATAAATGTAAACATTTTCGATGTTAGGCAGTGCCAAAATGTATTAATTAACGGCATTAAAAACAAAAGCCAAATACAACAAAACTACACGCATTGAAAAAATATTTATTTTCCTGTTGTATTTCTGGTAGCATCTGTTTAATGTGCAGCACGGCGGTGCAGTGGTTAGCACATCCACCTCACTGCAAGGACCTGGGTTCAAGTCCCAGGCTCCGCTCTGGCGTTTCTGTGTGGAGTTTGATGGTTTTCCCTGTGCTTGTGTGGGTTCCTCCGGGTATCCCGGCTTACCTACACAGTCCTAAGACTGTGGCTAACATTAGGCCAGCAGGCTGTTCCAAATTGCCCCTAGGTGTGAGTGTATGGTTGTGTATGTGTTTTGGCTCTGCAATGTTCTGGTGAGCTGTTCAGGGTGTTCCCGAGTTGGCTGAAGTAGGCTCCAACCTCCCTGCGACCCTAGTAGGATTAAGCAGTTTGGAAAATGAACCATTTTATCCTTACAGGCCACCATACTCTGAACATGTAGCACAACTTAAAGTGTTTGATTCTTTTAATAAATATAAAAACAATGGAGCAGTTCACACTGTACATCACTGTTCACGTCTAATTATATACATGATGAAAACACGTGTTTAATACACACCTTGTCCTCAGTTTATACCCCACACACATTTCACTAAATATAAAACACACCTCTAATCCATCAGATTCAATCATGACATCTTTATTATATTTAAATGTTATTTATAAATGCACAACCTTTATTTAAAAATACAGAAATGACTCTCCTGGACCTTGTGCCCTCATCCATCAGAAGTCAGAACAGGTTACGATGATCATCAACACAGTTTTCCATCTTCTGGGTTTCCTCCCCAGGTTCGTCCTTTTAAGTGCAAGTTTTTCTCAGCGTTTAGTCATCCTGCGTCAGTTCTGTTGGTCTGGGGGGGGGGGGGGGGTATTATGAGAAATAGTTCAGGAATAATAAACAGATTATGGTTAAATTCCACCCTGAAACATTCAATTAATTTCTACTGAAATACTCATCAATAAATCAGAATTGGCATTCTGGGTAAGGTCGGGTACACCCTAAACAGCTCAGCAGACTATTGAGCACCAATTATTCTAATGTGCATGGCTGTAGACTTTGGGAAGAAACCAGAGTACTCAGAGGAAACTCACACACGCACGGGGAAAACTCCCTCACATCAGAAACGCCCTCATTGAGCTTGTGACTCAAACCCATAATCCTCTGTGAGATGGACGTGATTTTGAGCTTTACCAAGTAAAATAAATTTGGGAAAGATTTTATGCATTTCTCTATAAACCCTACACTCTCTGATGACAATGGCGAGGAAAAATTCCCTCAGATAATACCAGGAAGCCCAGAAAAATCCACATTATACTTCCTTACAGTCTCTGTTAGTAAAATCTCACCGTTTGAGAGTCCGTACTGGAAGGTTCCAGGAGCGAAGCTGGTGAGGACCAAGGTTTTGCAGATGTCTGTATGACCAGCAGTTTTCCCATAGTGAGAATGATCAGAGAAGGGTAACGCTCCTGATTCCTGAGCACTGGGATGAGATGTGGTCTGATGAGAGCAGGATGGAGGGGGAAGATCCGGATCACCGCACAAAGCCTCCATCGCTGCCTTTAGAGTGAAAAACACCATTTTTAAAAGGTTACACATTTTAACCTTTGACTCTTGTAGCGACCTACCGGACATCTTTACCAAAACAACATGAGAACAATAGCACTACTCTCGAAACTCACCACAGCCAGAGAAAAAGGAGTACTACAACGGAGACTCGGGGGAAAGACGACGTCACGCTGAGCCGAGAGCTTCGGATGTTTCTGTCCCTCAGCAGGAAGACGCTTGGGGACGGACACGCCTCCACAGGGTCTCTTCTGAGCTGGAACAGACAACACTCACCAAAGTACCATTCAGAAAGTCATCTAAATTCTGCTGTTAATGCTAGCGTGAAGGAAAACAGGTACGTACACGTCACACACTTAGCACCGGATTGCACAATATTCGCAGAAACGGTCTGAACGTCCAAGTTTTCTTCCAACTGTAAAATAGTTAAAGTCAAAACAGCAACAACCATACAATAAACAGCTTCCGTCTCTCTGATCTCACAATCAGGAGTAAGGTTTCTTTAATGTGTCAGGTGCTACTGATTCTAGTGGGCGTCTCATTATTTTGTAAGCAAAGATAAATAATTTATAAACTCTCGCTGGTCTAATCTAGTGTAAAAACAGGAGGATGTGGAACATTCAGTGAGATAGAACACTACACAGAGGGCCCTCGCTGCCTCAGAGTTCCGGGTTCCATCTGGAGTTTTGACATGCAGTTCTGTACATAACCACTAGGTATGTACGCAGTGTGATGTGAAACACTAGCATTCTGAGGAAGGTGTATTCCCACCTTCTTCTCAGTACTCCCGGAATACACTTCCTTAAGGTACTCCAGTTCCCTCCCACAGTCCAAAGGCATGCACATTAGGCTAACTGGTTGTTTCAAATCAGCCCTATGTGTGAGTGTGTTCAAGTGTGAAGGGCTGTGTGTGCGTTGGCCCTGCAATGGTTTGGTGAGCTGTTCAGGAAGTACCCCACCTTTGCCCAGTATCGGCTGGCCAGCATCCTTACCTCCCCAATAAGATTAAGCATTCTGGCGAATGAGTGAGTGAATGCCATCGGATAAGTTGAACAATAATTGAATGACTGGCATACGTAACACAGTAAGATGACTGTCTACACTGAAAACATTTTGAATTAATAATAAAACAATATAACAACAGTATGTAATTCAGCTTTAATATGATACGGAGAATTATTCAGTCTTGGTTGGTGTTATTCACCCAGGCCGATAACCCCTCGATCGAATTCTCCATATCATACTTCGCTCAGTCAATATTTGTTTATCATTCACCTTACAATCATGGGATAGTGCTTGAACCAATTAAAAAAAATAACCATAAAAATCTTGCTTAAGTTTTTTTTTTTATATATAATTCTATGTAGTATATATTCAAAAAGTCACCCCAGACCAGGTGGACATTACTAAATATTCCCTTCGACATTTCACCTTGGTTTGGGTAAATAATCATGTACACTGTCAGTACAATTATAATTATAATGATGTCATCCACCAGTAAAACTCTTTATAAAATATTTTCCATTTTATTGAACATTTAATTTAAATATTTACCTTTTTAGATTTCAGGGATTTCTTTCTCCACCTGTACACAAACCGGATAAAGTTTTCCCCCACGGCGTTGTTTAGATTAGCACCTGGTTAACATCTGTATTTTATACCTTACCCTATGCCTGTGATGCGAGCGTGAACTCTCTGACTCTTGATCAGCAAGATCCTGTTATGCAGGACATCACAGAGACATACACTAAGGGATGTGTCTTCTTCTCATGTCAAGTAAACCAGCTTCAGGATTCCTTTAAAACATTTCCTCATTTCTTGGATGTCATGGATTTACCTGGACTGCATCCATCCTCTGGGCCACAGTGTTTTCACCCTCGATTCCAAAAACGACTTCAAATAATCCTCTAAACTCTGCTGACCCGGAGCAGCATTATCATAGATCCTCATCTTCAGCTTCACAACCTCACACAGCAGGTCTCTGGAAACCAAACACACACACTTCAGCGACACTCAGCGACACTGATTCAGTGACAAGGTCACATGACACAAAACCTGATCTCCTCGCTCCATCGGAATCTCTTCCGAGGTCCAAACACTCGTTTTCCACTCGAATCATTCTCCTCTTCATCTGTTCCTTCTACAGCTCTCTTTTCTTTCACAGCCTTCAGCCTACACACACACACACACACACACACACACACACACACACACACACACTTGCTCATCCTACTCCCAAATGATTCCCGACACTCTGAAGTTCTAATCAAATGAAAACTTGGTGTATACTTAGCAGCTCTGGCTTCAACGTGAGCTTGGCAGTGACCATTGAAGCGATGGATCTGTTCAGGCATCACCTGCATCACCATCTCCTCCAGTCTCTGGATCAGAACCGTCAGCTGATCCTCCTGAACAGGAAAGAAGAGAATGATTGCATGTGGACATAAATGAGAGATGAATAGATCTTGGTAGAAGTGAATAAACCAATAGATTTATTAATTAATATCTTCATCCTTTTAAGTTTCTGAGTCAAACCATAAAAAAGCTTCCATAGACCCACTGGACTCTCACATGAAAAGCGATACATAAAGACCGATACCTGAGGATGTTCTGGAGGGCTTGGTTCCAGTGTAGAAGGTAAAGCAACAGGAAGTGAAGCCTGAGATGTCTCATCGTGAGTTTCTCTTTTCTCCTGGTTCTGCCCTTCAGTCAAGAGCCCATTCTGTTCCATCACTGCTTGGTGGAGGTCCTCAGCATTGGGTGCACCAACACACGCCAACACCAGATCGGTCGAAACAGACTTGGCCTGGTCGTCGGAGTCGTGCAGAGATGCTGAAGGGGTTTCCTTCTGCTTCCTTTTGAGCAGGTTCAACTCTCGAAGCTTCTTCTTGTGAAATTTCCTCAGCATCCCATCGAGTTTCTGCTGCTGCTGATTTCTTGTTTTATTTTCTTTCTCTACTGATGATATGCTGGAGGAAAAAACAAATAAACCAATTTTAAACACTGCATCTGCACATGCTTCAGGAAAATCATATAACAGCACTGCTGAAAAAACTTACACTTCATCATTTAATACCACCCCTGCACAAGAAACTAACAAACAGAAAAACAAATAAAGTAAAATATATAAACAAACCCAGACAAACAAATGAACAAACAAACAAAAACAAACAAATGAACAAACTAATAAATGGTTGAAACAAATAAACATGCTCAGAAAGTGTTTATATTGAGATTATGTGAGAACCTGAGTTTTGTGTTTTCTCTTTTTGCCCAAACTTTGCTCCTCTTCTTCCTGTTCATCTTCGCCTCTCCTCCTTTTAATTTCAGTTTCTTCACCAGAAGAAAAAAAAAACACATTTATTTATGAATAAATTAAAACTACACAAGTTAAATGTGCAGGAAATAATTCTGCAAAATAAATCAGGAACAACTGCGACTAGTACAGAGTGGTATTAGAGACCCACTTACTCACGTCTCAAGCACACGTTCAGTGATGTGACAGTGCGGTTTTGAGCAGTAGGGAGTGCTCACTAAATTCATGCTGGGACTTCAGAAGTGTATGTTTTTTTCCGTGATAGTAATCACAACTGAGCACCATAAAAGGTAAATAGATTCATGTTGTAATATAGGAATGATTGTGTTTTATAAAAACCTGTAATATTCCCACCACATTAGGCATGTTTCATGTTCAGAGAGGGAAACCATCATGGCGATGTACTGAGCATGAAAGAGTTAAATAGCAAAGTAACAAAACTAAACGAGCCCATTAGAGCAACAGTGGGTCAACTTTTGTGAATTTCCAGGAGAGTGCTTTAAAGTTTTAAGGTTGTGAAAAAATCAGTATAATTCATATCTCAATGCCTTTAGTCTCACTGAATACTTCTCCTAAATACTTTTTCAGCCTAAATTGTTGTGTTGCTGGGACATTGGCACGTTGCCAAAAATTACGATTTCAGACTGAGAAGAATTGCAACAAGCCGGGGTTGAAAATGTATTTTTCCAGTGCAACAGTGGTCTAAGTACAAATGTCCAAGAAATGTAGTAATATTATAAAAAATAATGAATAGCATTCAGTGAACTACTAACAAGCAGATGCAGTGACACTTACTTTCTGAGTCCTCTAGTCACTGAAGAACCTATTTTTCAGGTATGTATTTCCTAGATGTGGAGGCTTCAAACATGGACACCGCCATCTTGAATTTTGGACTTGGCCCATTGTTGCACTAGTAAATCAGTCAAATAGCTAAGAGCAACAGAACTCACAGGAATAGGACATGAATCTGTCAGTTCATATAAAGCAAGGTAACGGCAATAATAACAGTATACAGATAATTAACTAACAAATCAGATTTAAACTAGTGAATCTTTGAATAAAATAAAACTCAGCACATCTGCACATATGATCAAACATCAGCTCATTGATAGGAGTGAATTATATATGACCCACAATTTACTCATATGCAAACGACTTCTGTATTTACCATGGGATACACGAGTACATTGACATAGTACGCGCAGTACGTTACCCCCCTGTGGAGATTTATCACTTGATTTTTTTTCCTTCACAGAGAAACTTGCAATAACAATAAGGCGTTTAATGTGCAAAAAATGTATATGATGTATTCAAGCTTTTATTAAGTTTGGGTTTAATTTTCCTTTAAAAGCTGATTTTGTGAATGGAATTCTTCAGTGAGACGGCTGCAGTGTGGAACCTTAGTGTTACTCAAAAGACTATAAAAAAAATTAAGCATTGAAACGTGGATATTTTGTGCAGTGTCTGTGTTATGTAGGTTTTGTGACAAACTTGGCATCTGCAACCGAGAGCAAACGCAAGAAGCCGATGGTAAATTCCTAATGTTAAAAAGACTCTTCTCATTATCAGAATGTAGTGTTCATTCAGTTATTAGAACAAGTGTTAACAAATGTCCACCTACTCAAAATTAATGTCCATATATGGTAATATACAATATTTAATTGATCCAGTGAACTGTATGTACTGGATGATGTGTGTTCAAAGCACTGGAGGTAAGCAATGATATTCAGGGCACTGGTATTTAATGGCTACAGTGTGAAAGCTTGCCGTCCTTGACTGGCCGGGTGTCTGGATCACTATTAAGCTAACAAGCAACTTCTGTGTACTCATCCAAAATATTGTTGAGCTCTTTCCTGTCTATAACAGTATATCATCTCTATACTGCTTTTTGACAGATGGAAGCGTGAGAGGTCAAAGCTATGACTTACATTTTACAGCATTTGGCAGACACTCTTATCCAAAGCAACCTACATTTCTATACAAGAAATGTATAGAAGAGGAACTGAGGGTTAAGGGCCCAACAGTGGTGGTACTGGGGATTGTTCTACCTGATTGTGTCCCAGAATGTCATGCGAGCTAGAATACAAGCTTGAGAATCATTGCCGAACCAGCACATTGCAGGTTCTAATCCCTTCTCTATACAAAACCCTTTGAACAGAAAGGACAAAAATAACCAGAGACCTTTGGTTTAGCGCTTTCCTCAAAGTCGTCAGTCTCGTTTTCTTCACCTGAAACCTGATGAAACCGAAGAAGTCCCTTGTTGATGTAAAATCCTCCATACTTAGTTGTAAGACAGGGTGGAACTAATTCATCATACTGTAACAAAAAAAGGTCCTTTATCTGAAAACAAGCAAACAAAACAGCACCCTCTACTGGAGAGACTTCGTCACTGTACATGTTTCCCAGGTTTCACCTTTTAAATTCCACAGTGCCAAAAACACTGAAATCATCACCATCCTGTTTCATCATCATAACAGTCATAAAATATCATAATAAAAATACAGCATGAGCTCCAGTATTACCGTGCACACACACACACACACACACACACACACACACACACACTATTCACTAAATATCATTAATGTGGTTTGTTTAATTAAAAACTCTTGACCCTACAGAATTTTTACTCACAGCCTCCAAGTTATCAATGAAGGTGTCTGTCTCGTTATATCCGTAGCCCATATCCACCAAATCCTGCACTCTGTTCTTCCTCAGTTTCTGAGCTCCGCTCTAAAACCAACCAAGGGAGAATTTTCAACTTTCAGAACAAAATACGAAACTGTACATACCCTGCATCCACAGATATAGGACACCATTTCAAGTTTTATTGTCACGTACAGTGTCGGGAAAAAACCTATATCTTGCTTAATTTAGCTTTAAGAAATATATGCAGCTTTAAATTAGCAATATTTTGCCTAAAAGTAGTGTTTACTCATAGAAATGTTTAAATATAGTTTAAGTAACCAGCTCTGGAGAAATATAAAGCTTAAAATTACATATAACCTTTATAATAATCATGAAGAAGCATTGCTGTTAGTGTACTAATGAAATAACCACACTAGACTAAAAGATGACAGAGAGAAAATTTATTAAAGAAATTAAATTACAAATCAGTCAGCTTGTCAAAAGGGATTATTGGAACAGGAGGATCAGTGGAAGAAGAGGGAAGCTCAGGTTCTGCAGGGGAGGTAGGAGAGTAATCAGTAGAAGAATCATAGAACTCAACAGAGGAATCTGAGCAATGATCCATTGGGGAATTAGGAGGAGAGGGTTCTGGAGAAGAATATTCAGTAGAACATAAAGGAATGAAAGAAAAACTGGAGGGAAAACTAAATGGAGAATTAATAGATGAACTGTGTTGACAATGCCAAAAGCGGACCTGGGTAGATTGGTCTTGGGTTTCAGGTTGAGAATGAGTAGACCGATCATGGGTGACAGCAGGAGGCTGGGAAGGATAAAGATTGGACCTGAATAAGATCAAATGACACTAAATGGTGTGTAAATGTACAGTGTGTACATTGAGTGTTTAAACTGTTGTGTGCAGATTGTCCGGTATATCAGTAGTTCAGTAGCCTGAAGGGGTTTGGGTAGAAACTGCCTCTGAATCTGCTGGTGCGAGTCCGGATGCTCCTGTACCGTCTGCTCGATGACAGGAGCATGAAGAGTGTGTTGCTGGGGTGGCTGGGATCAGAGAGGATCCGCTGGGTCTTCCTCATACAGTGCTATGTGTAGAGGTCCTGGATGGCTGGCAGTTCAGTCCTGGCGATGCATTGTGCTGATCTGACCACCCTCTATAGAGCATTGCGGTCCAGATCACTACAGCTGCCGCCAAGAATACTCTCAATGGTGCATCAGTAGACGTTGGGGAGTATTCTAGAGTCCTCCTCAACCACCGCAGAAAGAAGAGCTGTTGTCTCACTGCTTTTGTGATCACACCCACAAACCTGAAGCAAATGACTCTCTCCACCTTTGTCCCCTCGATGTGGATAGGGGTGTGCTATCCACCCTGCAGTCTCCAGTAGTTGCTGACACTAAGCAGCAGGTTGTTGTCCCAGCAGTATGATGTCAGGGCTCTCACCTCTGCTCTGAAGGCAGACTCGTCTTTGTCTGAAATGCAGCCGATGATGGTGGTGTCGTCTGTAAATTTGATGATGGTATTGAAGCTGTGTGTGGTTGTACAGTTGTGGGAAAGCATGGTGTACAGCAGGGGGCTGAGCGCACATCCCTGGGGGGCACCGGTGCTGAGAGTCAGTGTGCAGGACGTCACACTGCCGATCCACACCACCTGAGGTCTGCCTGTCAGGAAGTCCAGGATCCAGTTGCATAAGGAGACACTGATGCACAAGCACTGGAGCTTAATGACAAGCCTTAAAGCACTTCATGACGATATATATATACATACACACACACACACACACATTTAGATGACTGTACATGAATTGTTTATGGTAATTTGCTATGCCGTGATGCCAGGAGTAAAAGATCATCTGATTTTAATGAGAGTGTATTGAGGGTCATTTTGAGGGGTGGACTGAAAGAGTACTCTCCCACAGCCAACAGAGTGATTGTACAATTCTCCAGCAAAGGCAAAAAAACAACAAGGAATGGTCCTGTTTGCTGTAATGTTATTATTGTAAATATTGATGTATTGTGATTATTGTAATGTTATGATATTACCGAAATGTTGTGATTATTGTTTTGTTGCTGTGATGCGAATATTGTAATGTGGCTGTAATGTTGTGATAATTGTAATGTTGCAGTATTGTGATTATTGTACCATTATGATGTTGTGATTATTGTAATATTGCTGTGATGTGATTATTGTAATGTTGCTGTAATGTGATCCTTGTAATGTTGCAGTAATGTTGATTATTATAATGTTAGTGTAATGTTTTGACTATTGTAATGGTGCTGTAATGGTGATTATTGTAATGTTGCTGTAATGGTGATTATTGTAATGTTATGATATTACCGAAATGTTGTGATTATTGTTTTATTGCTGTGATGCGAATATTGTAATGTGGCTGTAATGTTGTGATAATTGTAATGTTGCAGTATTGTGATTATTGTACCATTATGATGTTGTGATTATTGTAATATTGCTGTGATGTGATTATTGTAATGTTGCTGTAATGTGATCCTTGTAATGTTGCAGTAATGTTGATTATTATAATGTTAGTGTAATGTTTTGACTATTGTAATGGTGCTGTAATGGTGATTATTGTAATGTTGCTGTAATGGTGATTATTGTAATGTTGCTGTAATGGTGATTATTGTAATAGGACTATTGTAATGTTGTTGTAATGTTGTGATCACTGTAATGTTCCTGAAATGTGACTACTGTAATGTTGATGTAATGTGATCGTTGTGTTGTTGCAGTAATGTGACTATTGTAATGGTGCTGTAATGTGATTATTGTAATGTGATTATTGTAATGTTGCTGTATATGAGTATATGAATGATGAATGATAAATTTTAAAAATCTCATGAATTTAAGTTTAACTCAAAAGCACCAAACAAGAACAG
>JAOUQZ010044726.1:0-11174 GCA_028564935.1 Neosilurus hyrtlii | reverse complement strand
CCTTCCCTAGCCACATAAAGTGCAAAGTGTGCATCTATGTGCAAACAGTGCAAGACAGTACAGTGCAACAACAGTACAAAAAAGAAAAAGACAACACAAGAATGGGACACTTAGCACCGAAAGAGCTAGCTCACAAGACCACTGCCGGGTCAAGACACACAAAACCACTGAGGGGCAATTTGGAAGAGCCAATTAGCCCAATGTTCATGTCTTTGGACTGTAAGAGGAAACCAGAATACCTGGAGGAATTCCATGGAAGCACAGGGAGAACATGCAAACTCCACACAGAAGAGCCTGAGGCTGGGACTCGAACCCATGACCTTCTTGCTGTGAGGCGAGCATGCTAAGCACTACGTCACGTGCACGCGTTTAAAACGAATTCACGGGTGATCACCATTATAAATCACAGCATTCTAACTAAGGCCAGGGTCTAAACTTGATATGATATTTTATAAAGAGTGACCTTGATAAGATCTGAGATGTAAATGGATACGATTCTACCTTTATTCAGTCACATTTCTGGCGTTAAAAAGAAAAATACTCTAAACATCAGTCCTAATCATACAAGGTTACTATAGACGTTATAATAAGATTATAAATACAGTATAAGTACGGTAATGTAAGAATGTCCTGCTCTCAGTGCTGTCTGAGGGTCCAAAGGTCATGGGGTTCTTACACTGATTCTCAGTCTTGCCGTTTGTGTACAGATTTTCTGAAGCTTTTGATGATATTATGTACTTATATGACGCGATATCGACAAATTATTCCACAATGGCATGGAGATGGAAGAACTTAGAAGAAATTAGTTCCTGTTTCTTTTTAGTTCCACTCACTTTTCCAGCCTCTTGTTGCCCTGCGTTTTTAAATTAGTCAGTAAATGTCAGGCATTTTAACTAGAGATATAAACCCGTCCAGCAGTTACATAACGCTTAATGCTTGTACTGTGACAGCGTATGTAGTGCTGCTACTGGCAGCCTGGAGGGATCGAAAAGGAAATTATTCAATGTGTGCCATAGTATGATGTTTACATGCCAAAAGAGGGAGGGTTAATGATGTGATATGATTGTTTCAGCACTTGGTAAAACACTGGTAAACAGTTATGAATCAGGTTGTGTGTAAAACTTTGACAACAAAATGACTAATGTCTTATTTTCCCTATAACAGAACACCTTTGGTTCTTTTATCCATTGTTTAATGTCATGTTCTCAATTAACAAGTCACTCGCTCATTCGTCCAACCGCTTAATCCTGCTTGGGTCGCGTGGAGGCTGGAGCCTATCTCAGCCGACACTGGTCAAAGACAGGGTTACACATGCAAGCACGGGGAGAGCATGAAAACTTTACACAGCGACACCCAAGTATTGGACATACGGCATATGTGCCAACCACTACACCCCCATGCCGCCACCAAGCCGTAATGAAATTCCATGATGAAATGAATACTATACTTCATATTGGTTACATCATGCAAATGGTATGCTACACAAAAGAGACATAATAAGATTTATAAGTGCTTTAAATTAAATTTTTAATTTGTCTTTGTGCTGGAAACCCCTTTAAAGTGTATGTCCCTAAAGGTCCTTCTTTCTGAGAACTTGCTTTCACTTGTGGCACAGCGACCAAAGCAAATAGGAAACCACTCTTTCAGAATCTTTAAAAATAAATTCCTGAATTTCTGCCCTGCAAAAGCGTAGATTATGGGATTGATGCAGCAGTGACTAAACGCTATGGTTTCCACCCACTGCATAGCCATGTTCAGGTCCTGATACCACTGACAGGTGTTCATATAACCCAAGTGATGCAGGAGCTTCAGGAAGATGACGATGTTGTACGGCGTCCAGAAGAGGAAGAAAACAATGACCAGGACCACCATGAGCCTGATCGCTTTGGATTTTTTCGGAGACCTCACGGCCATTAGGATGGGGATGATGCGTGAGTAGCAGAACACCATCACTGCGAGGGGAATTACAAAACCGAGAATATTCATTTCAATGTACGGAAATAACCTCCATGCTGTCCCTTGTGGATATTGTACCCTGCACTGTGATACATTCGTACCGTTATTTTGATCAATAAAAATAATGTTCGGTAGAGATGCTCCCAAGCTCAGTGTCCACATAAACAAAGCCAGTGCAATTCTAGCACTGATAGACCGGTGCTTGGAGAAAAGGGATGTGTAAGTGTGAACGATGGCAATGTACCGCTCAATGGTCATGAGGATCATGAAGAAGATACTTCCATAAAATCCCAGCATGTAGAGCGCGGTCACTGTATGACACATGAAGTCCCCGAATGTCCACTCAGAAATGGCGACATAGTGAGCCCAGAAAGGTAACGAGATAAGGAAGAGAATGTCAGAAAATGCCAGATTGAAGAGACACAGATCTGACATGTTGGATTTTTTGTAGTTTTTGGCCAGAACACACAATACCAAGCTATTACCAGTGAATCCCATGATGAACACGATGCTGTAGAGGGTAGGAAGGAAGACTCGGCTGAAATCCAATACCAGGGTGTTTTTGCAGACGGTGAAGGATCCATTTGGTAGGTTGTTGTAGGCAGAATAATTTTCAGCTGTTTAGGGGGGGAAAACATTGGGTTACATGTAAAAATAACTATGTAAAAATGCATAATCAACAAACTGTCTTTGCCAGCTGTTGAGCCTAACATGGGTAGCTGTTGCCTGTAATGGCACCTAAAGACTGTGAGATTTTAGCAATCATATTCATTTACTGCAAGCTACACCATGTGACACGGATCCCATGAACTCAGGTAAGATATCACGTTTGATATGTGATACTTACTGCAGGCTACCATGCAAGTCAGTACAAAAGATAGAAGTCACCATACTGCCGTAGCAGCTGTCATACTACCAGACTAAATTGCACTGAGAAATAAAAATCAATTACTATCAAACCAAGGGTGAAAAATAGAAATGTTATGCCTACTTGCCATGTTGAGGTGAAATCGTGGCTTTGTCTCCTTAAAAATGATCGTAAAAGCGGCATGTCTATGCTGGAAACTACATGAGAAGCTGTTATAAGGTGGGGCTTTGTCCTGTTGCCAGCAGAGTCATTTGAACCCCACCTACATACATAGCAGCAAAACACTCACCACTGACTCATTTGCAGAACCGCTTCATCCTACTAGGGTGACGGGAAGGCTGAATCCCATCTCAGCCAACACTGGGCGAAGGCAGGGTACACTCTGAACAGCTCGCCAGACCGTTGCAGGTCAAACAGGCACATGAAACCAGCTATCTCCATTTTTGACTTTTTCAGATATTATAAAAAAAAACTGAAAATAATGATCATACAGTGACATATATATATAAAGTATATACAGCTTTTAATGGATATATCCATTATAAGTGGTCTTTTCATTTTCACATGGCTATATGTGTGAATTTTACTCCTAAAACAGCTAGATCAAGACTCCAGCTTGTTCAGGTAGATGCGGAGGGTTATGTTAATTTATATTCATGCATAATCTAATTTTTACCAAAAAACACAGATAGCAGGTTTCATCAGGAGGCCAACAATATGTATGTCTTTGGACCGTCGGAGGAAACCGGAGGACCCAAAGGTAGCCCACGCAGGCAAGCTGAGAACATGCAAACTCCACACAGAAACGCCCAAGGTCGGGACTCGAACCCAGGATCTTCTGGCTGTGACATGCTGATCACTACACCACTGTAGTGAATTGAATTGCCGTGAGAATAATATATATAATAGTATATCCATAATAATGTCGATCTAATCAATAATGTTATATTTTATTTTAATCTTGGAACGATGCATAAACAAATTCTAGTGTCACTTCTATTGTGACGTGGATGTAACTTTAGCCAAGTTTACCATGGGCAAATATTTTCAAAAAAAATTCTCAAAACAAATAGACCTTTTTACACTGTGGAGACAGCATCCGGGAATATCCAGACAAAACAAACATCTGCCAAACCTGCAGCGTGCTGACGCAGGCATTCATGACCAGCCAGTGTTCAGAAAAGGCCGGTTTTCTTTCTGCTCAACGCTGACTGAAGATCAGTCCAATAACGTCAGGTGGATCACCCTCAGTGTCCTCAACCCTTCCCCTAGAGGACATGATCCCCCCATCACCCATATAATATGTATGTTGGAGAAATGAGCATATTGGTATCTAATAACATAATGCTATGCAGCACTATACCATGCCCATCACATGTGAAGCTTTCTCTCTTGCTCTTGATGTTCTTGATGTTGTCCTCCTCACTGACCAACTGAGAGCTGCTGACATTATGGGAAAGAATTCCAGGATACTGCGGTGGCTGGGTGTCTCTTTTCTGCTGGAGTTAAAAGGCTTCTAAATATGATGGAATAGGAGACCATGAGGCCGGCATGGTGGAGTACTGGGTAGGATGTTTGCCTCACAACAAGAAGGTCCGTGTTTCCATTCCAGGCCCAAAGTACATCGCCATCTAGCGTGGGACGAGGACTGTGCTTATGTGTATTGGAGCTTTCTTTTCAGTGGGTCGTGTGGGAAGTGAAAAGGAAACTCACTACACATGCACATAGTCCTGGTCCCACACTAGATGGCACTGTTACACGTCCTGGATATGTGTGATGTCGAAACAACGCTGTGAATAAACATTATAGTCATATTCACAGGTAGGGCATTGTCGCAACGTTCAGATAATGTTCTGTGCTTCCAGCGAAACTATAACATGTACGCAACGTTGCGATAAAGTTGTGTGTTAGCTGAGTAGGTCACATATGAAGCCTATATAGAAAAGTATGGTTTATTGTGTATAGACTAATAGAAATATGGTCAGTGTGAAATATTCAGAACTGTTTCAAACTAGAATGCATGCTAATATTCACTGCAAAAACAGACATTATAATGCACAGGTGATTACATTGTGACAATAAAGGCATTCTTCAAAATGTGCTTCTTTTGACGAATGGCTGATGTCGTTAAGTATGAAAGGTTGCTGTCCCACTATGATGTCAAGAGCATTGTTGCAGAAAAGTTTGGGATGGGGGTTGCAGATTCCTTTTTTCCATGGTGATGAAAAGAATGAAACGCCTTCTAAGGGACACATTCCACCAGATGCATCCTAAAATCAAAACCCCTGGATGATGTTTGCTGATAAAGTGGATCAGGGGGGAGTAAAGGTTCTGCCCGGATGGACAGAAAATCCTCTCTTGTAAGTAATTCAGTTATCAACTGTGCATTTACTCCATTTTAAATATAGGTAGCGCCTCACTGCCCTGGTGGGGCTAGCAGACTCATCAGTCCTTTTGTTTTATTTTGATTTTTATTTGGTTCAATAGTATTGTGGACACATGTTTGGACACATGCCTCATGAAAAATTAAACAGTAAACAAAGTTCTATATTTTACAGATACGTTAAGCCCTCGAACCTTGTCATTTTTCTTTGTAAAAGTTATGGCATGAATTTTACCTTCGCAAAAAATTTAGTTCGTACTCAGGTTTCCTTCCACAGTCCAAAAACATGCACATTAGGCTAACTAGCTGTTCCAAATTGACCCTAGGTATGAGTGTGAAAGGTTGTGAGTGTGTTGGCCCTGCTGTTCAGGGTCTATCCAGACTTCACCCAGCGTTGGCTGTGATAGACTCCCCATGACCCTAGTGGTATTAAGGGAATGAGGAATGGAGTGAGTATCACATTTGGCAGGTCAGACATATGAACAAAACCGGCAGATTGATATGAAGAAAATGCAGTGAGTGCATCTTTAGCATCAAAACATCAGCTCCATCAAGAGCATGCATATCACCTTGAAAGAGTCTTTCTCTCTCTCTCTCTCTCTCTCTCTCTCTCTCTCTTTCTCTCTCTCTCTAATGTTGAATCATCTTAATCAAACAGGATCAAAAGTTTAGCTTTTATGGTGATGTAATTGGTTACTTTTATTAGCTATGCATGCTTGTGCAGCTGCAACAGCAAAAATAAAGCTTCTATTGTTGCGTCAACATAAAGATCAAGAGAAAAAAGGGTAAAATGGTGCATTTTATGTGCATGAAAGTGATGCCATTAATCAGATTTCACATACAAATAAAATAATGCACCGGAACACAAGCATGCAAGCGCACGCTCCAAAATTACATAAAATTTTCACCCACACTTACTAAATTCTCAGGATAATAAAGTGTTTTGAATGTTTAAAGTGCAGCGTATTGTTGTTTACATAATTATATAATACCTAAACTCTATTTTCATCTAATATAGTTTTAGAAAGTGTGCTGTATTGCAATTGTACTGAAATAAACATTTTCAAAATGTATTTTGAGTTTGTATGTCCCCCCTGTGCTTGCATGGGTTTCCTCCAGGTACTCTGGTTTCCTCCTACAGTCCAAAGACATGCATATTAGGCTAACTGACTGGTCACGTTGACGTGGGTGTGAGTGTGAGTGTGTGTGTGTGTCTGTGGTTTGGTGTGTTTTGGCCCTGCATCCCTTGTAGGAATAAGCGATACAGCAAATGAGTGCGTGAGTTTTTTAAGTGTTGATTGTGGAAATCTCTTTGAGGTTTTTAGAGATAGAGTTCTTTTTATGTATATTGGAAATGCACTAAAGGAAATATACATATATTGTAAATGCACCTAACAAAATATACAACAAAGCCCCCAGCTTACTCCTGATTCCTCTTATTTCTGAGAAAAAACAACCTAAAAAAACCTGCTGTATACCTGCCCATGCAACTTAAGCTTTGGTACAAAAGAAGGCACCGATATTATCAGTCATACCAGAATTTTATAAACACAGACATTACTTGTATTGGCCTGTTCAAACATCAAATGATATAATTCGAATGTTGAGATTCAGATCTTTTCGGTTTGTGAAGTTGGAGAAAGCAAAATGGTGAGTCAGAACTTTTTGAAAATACATGTAACAACATGTAAAACTTGAACAATGCAAGAAGAAATATTAAAAGAAGACTGGAACAATTGTGTATGTTATATAATTCCTTTACATATTTTCAGTACATAATCGTTACTATATGCTAACTGCTGTTAGATATACAGTGTATGTAGTATAAGATTAAAACTAAGACATAAAGATATATCTACTGTGGGTTAATATCACAAACAATAATCAATGACTTTCAACGGGGAAAAAAGGTCAAATGAAATGATTACATGCCTAGTGGCTCTTCACGGCATGTACACTGTATATAATCTTCATAAACTGTGCATAAGCTACACAAAACAAAAAATAACAAAATCTAAATTGCCCAAAAATGAACCAAAGTGTACAATAGTGATTTGTGCCAATGTGCTAATTGTTCCAATTGCATATAGGTCTGATTAATACACATTTACTGCCATTTTGCACACTTTTGTTTATGCGGGTCTTGTGTAGGAAATCACTGAAGAGTGTGAGGACATTGTGCTCCACCTTCCTGAGAACTCCCTTTCGATTTTTAGGTATTGGCCAATGGAGGCAGGAAGGATCTCTTTCAGGATCTTTCGAAATAAGTCCCTGAATCTTTGCCCTACAAACGCGTAGATAATGGGGTTTAGGCAGCAGTGACTAAACGCTATGGTTTCCACCCACTGCATAGACATCTGCAGGTCCTGATGCCACTTACAGGTTTGCATGTAGCCCAAGTGATGCAGGAGCTCCAGGAAGATGACGATGTTGTAGGGCGTCCAGAAGAGAAAGAAAATCGTAACCAAGACCACCATGAGCCTGACAACTTTATGTCTTTTCTGTGACCTCATAGCCATTAGGATGGGAATGATACGCGAGTAGCAGAACACCATCAATGAGAGAGGAATGATTAAACCGAGGAAGTTCATCTCAATGTAAGAGAAGGCCTTCCATGCGGTCCCTTTCGGATATACCACCGTACATGCAGATATATTTGATTCATTTTTTGCTTGTGTGAAAATGATGTTTGGGAGAGAAGCTCCCAAGCTAAGTGCCCACATAAACAACGCCAGTGCTGTTCTAGCATGGACAAACCGATACCTGGAGTGCCGGGACGTGTAGGTGTAAACAATGACAATGTAGCGGTCCACAGTCATGAGAATCATGAAGAAGATACTTCCATAGAATCCCAACATGTAAAGTGCTGTCACTGCACGACACATGAAGTTCCCGAAGGTCCACTTAGTAATGGCAGCGTAGTGAGCCCAGAAAGGCAATGAGAAAAGGAAGAGGAGGTCTGAAATAGCCAGGTTGAAGAGACACAGATCGGACATGTTGGATATTGTGCGATACTTGAGCAGTACACACACCACCAGGCCATTACCAATGAGTCCAATGATGAAGACGATGCTGTAGAGTATAGGGAGGAAGACTCGACTGAAGTCCCTTAAATAGCTGGTGTTACAGGTGAGGACATTGAGATCATCTTGGATTAAGTTATAATATTCTGAGTAGTCTTCAGCTTTTTAAGGAAAAAAATGAAAAACATGACCTTTGTTATCATGCATCACCAAATAATGTGCATAATATCTATGTACAGTTGTATTTCGCTCAACTACGTTGGGTTGTAAAGTACATGTATTATCAGGAAGCTCATACTTAACTCTTTTTGTAGTTGTTCACATATAATCAAGTGTCTGTTAATGTGCATGCTTTATATATTTTTGTGAAGATTACTGCATGTAATAAATCATTAGGAGCTAAAAACCTATTACTAGATTTTACATTGACGTGAAAGAGGAAAAAATTGCACTTACTTGCTGTCATGTTAGGAAAAATTGCTGCCATGATTCACCAGTCCGATCGTGATTGTGAAAGTAGGCTGTGTTTGCTGCTGTGTGATAAGGGCTGAGCTACAAAGCTTTGATATTCCTGAGGTGGGGCTTTTGTCCTGCTGACAGAACAGTGGAACTTTAACATACCTATGGGAGGGAAACATGAAATTTCAAATACGTTTATGTTTGTTTTTTTGAAGATTATCCTGTTCATATTCCTTAATAATGGTCCCGTGGTAATAATTGTTCATTTATTTACTGTCATGCTGCTTCACAAAACTCTAGAATTATAGTCAATAAACTGGCAGAGTTGAGTTAATCAGGTAAGCAGAATGTCAGACGAAAACTAGTAATCAAAAAGGAAAAGAAGGGAAAACATCAAAACATGCATTTGTAATGAGACAGAGCAATACTTCACGCTAAGCATCTCCAAACAGTCCTTATATAATATGGGTAATTAGTGGAATGGGCAGAGTATGTGATGGGACTGCCAATAGTCAGTGACAGAGATTAGTGAGGTGCATGCTGGGAAGTGGAGTGTGAAATCTAAGTGCGGGAAATCTGTGACATTCATTTTCAGCAATGACGATTTCCTGGTAATACTCATAGTCGAACTGCATAACGATCAAGAACCCTGAGCAGAAACTAACCTCTCGTCTTTTGTCATTCCAATCAGCAAAATGGTGGCTCAAGGGTTCATGCTCTTGGCTACTCATAAGAAGGTCGGCGCTTCAAATCCTAGTACCACCAAGTTGCCACTGTTGGGGCCTTGAGCAAGGCCCTTCACCTTCAAGTGCACAGTCGTATGAATGGCATATAAGATGTAAGTCGCTCTTGGTAAGAGTGTCTGCCAAATGCCATAAATGATAATGTAAATAGCATTTTTGTTCTGTTTACTTCTGTGAATCGCAGGACTCATAGAGGAAAACCAATAGGGAAAGCTGGAGATCATTTTAAACCCCACACAGACAGTATGGGACTCAAGATTGTCTGTCCCCTAACCCCTCTCGCGTACCGCCAGAAGACTCCTGACCAGATAGGCTGGGCCATCCTCCACCATCTTGAGTGGTGGCGGGGGACTGGTGGGTGGCATCAGACGGCTCTCAGGGGGAGGTTTTCTCCTGCTAGTATGTCCCTCATTGTCGATACTAGCACCAGGGACCTTTTTAAGCCTCTTCCTGGAACTGAAAGTCCCTTTTCTGCGGGAATGCTCCAGGATGTCCTGAATGGCCTTCCTATCCTCGAACTCCGATTCAAACTCAGACTTAGACTCAGATGAACTATGTGAGCGTGACTGAGGAGAATCTTTCTGTGGCTTTTCTTTCTTCCATCTCAACTTTTTCTTCTTTTCAGTCTTTGTCTTGGTCTGTGATTCCACAACAGATTCAGAGCTGCTATCTCCTACAGCCCTCCTCTTGTTGCATCAGTAAAAATGCATTTTCTTGATTACTGTAGACTTACATGGTTTAACCTGCTTAGATGCTACCCTCCACATGATTGGAAGGAGAGCTTGACTTGCATCGGCGGAACGGGCTTGACATTCAGGGGGCCCGACTCCGATACAGGGCTTGCCTTACCCTCCAGGGATCCATGAACAGAAGGAGGTGCAGCCAGACAAGACGAACTACAGGCGGGGTCCCAGCTCCTAGTTACCCCCCTCTCCCCGATAATGTAAGGGTTGTTAGCCCTCAGCCAAGGGAACCCTAGTACGAGGGGGTGAAAGCAGCCACTCCAGACTCGCAGTTAACTGGCGCAGCTTTGCGCTCAGCAGTTTCACCTGCGCGCACACATCCTGCTGAAATAGGTCCTGGCGGTCCGTGAGCTCCTGCACTCCTGTAGCTAATGTGGATAACTGGGTCTCATTGGCTTTGATCTGCAGCTCCTGTGATACAAGCTCTTGGCTGATCGGATCTCTGTCCGCTGGGTCCATGTCTGGCCAGATCGTAATGTTACGCCGATACCATGAACAGATAGACCCAAATGCAGGACAGAGACGATAAGATCAGGTTAAAGTGCCAACAAGGATCCTTTATTAGAAACATGGAAAACGTGGAACATGAACACTATGGAATAACGGCTGAATTGCTGTGCGTACACTGAGGTACATCCTCTCGCTATGACGACATAAGCTCTCTCCGTGAAGACGCGAGCACTCATTCGATGACGGCCCAAGACGATCTGGCCACCGGGACATGGTAAGCGGCCCCCTTTTATTCTCCAGTGGGGATGAAGAACAGGTAAGCTAATCAGGGCGGAGCCTTTAATCAAAGAAACACACACGGGAGAGGAGAGAGCAGATCAAACAGACAAACATGACTAAGTCCTATGGCGGGACCTCACACCTATCTTGTCGTGTTCTGTCCTGCATTTGGGTCTGTCATTTCCTGGTACCAGTTCTTACAATAGGAAAGAAACTAAGCAACTCTTGTCACTACATGGCTATCTAAATTAATGTTTTAACCAGAGGGAG
>JAOUQZ010044725.1:0-11174 GCA_028564935.1 Neosilurus hyrtlii | reverse complement strand
ACAGCACCAAACAGGACAGGCGAGCTCTCCAGAGGGTGGTGCGATCAGCAGAGCGTACCATCCGTATCGAGCTTCCTAACCTGGACACTATATACAGCAAGCGGTGCTGGACCAAAGCCAGGAAGATAGTGAAGGACTTCAGCCATCCCAACAATGGACTCTTCTCTCCGTTGCGGTCAGGGAAATGTTTCCGTTCCTTGAAGGCAAACACTGAGCGAATGAGGAGAAGCTTCTTCCCGCAGGCCATTCGGGCCCTTAACCAGAACACTGGTACCTGGACACTGTAGTCTCTCCCCACACACACAAACAAAAAACTTACACCTCAACTGATTGTTGCACAGAGACATTTTGCCACTTTACGGACTTTACAGACACTTTATTGACTGCACAGACACTTTACTGACTAGTAAAGTCGCACTGCAATATATATATATACGTACATATATAATTTGTATCCGATATTTTTTCTCAGATGTATATTTTATTTTATTCTATATATTTTCCTGTTTCTATCCTTTTGCTTTTTATATAGATTTTATATTTATCTGACCTTTGCTTTTTTGTTTTTCTCCTTGTTACCTGATAGTTTATTATTTAATTTATTCTGGACAGTCGTACTAAGCATTTCACTACATATTGTACTGTGTATAATTTGTATGTGACAACTAAATTTAAATTTGAATTTGAAACGGTTTTACAACCCTCTGCTGCAATAGGGAGGTGAGAATACCATCAATACCATTGGATTTCTCTTCGGACAACGGGTACTGTTTTACAAACACAGGATTAGAATGTTTTAGTTTGGCTGAGTATGGAGCACACTGAACAAGTGACACTTATGGGACACCCATGTCGAGTCATCCCACACCTCACATGGCCAGTTGGCCTTGTCGTAGGCGATGTGTCCCCAAACCGGGTCAGGTCTCCCTAGTGTAACATCAGAAAGACAACAAATGTTAACATCAGAATTTGCCAAATGAGAAAAAGGAACATCGCCAGGCATTGAGACTGTCAATTTAGAACCAGCAAACGTAAGAGACAGATGGAAACGATTCACAAACTCGTAATGAAAAAATATTTTTGGGTCAACTGGACATGTAATGAGCAATTTGGGAGTATAAAAAGATTTAACAGGTACCCCTTGTATTCCCACAGAGCAAATGTACCGTTGAGACATCGGACCTTCAAAAGATCACCCCAAAGTGGACATAGTAGCCCAGTATCCACTAAAAAAGGATAAACACAACCATCAACACCTAATTCTATAAAGGAAAGGTCCATAACATGCAGTGACTCAAACGTGCAATGCAACATAACAAGGTTAGGGCTCTGCGGGCACCCCTATGCGTTAAGGCAAAAAGGGTTTGGGTTGTGGTCATTGGGAACATTAGTACGAGGATTATTCTGCTGAGGGGCCGACGTCACATTTCCACCTTGAGAATCAACCATTTTCTTTCTACAATTTATCTCCCAATGACCTTCTTTACCGCAGTAATAACACACTCCAGGGAAACAGAGTCCAACATTACCCCGTCCCCTCCCATTATTTCTGATGGTTGTGGGGAAGTGGCCATATCTGGAATCAGACACACAAGCAACTTGCGTACAATCTAAAATTCCATCACCTTCCATTGTCCTTACACGCTCACCTAAAGTCTTAACGTATTACTTCTATCAGAGAGTTGATATTTCAAAATCTTTTGGACCTCAGGGCGACAGTTATTCATAAAAGTAGTAGTGAAGAGGGGATTAGGCTCTTCTGCCTCTAAAACCATACCTCCTAGCAGGGTCTAAGTTTCTTTAAAACGAGTGTAAAATTTGGAAGTGCTCTCAGTCTTCTCCTGCTTACAATTAGTGACTTGTGAAAGATCTCTATTTGGACTGCTGTCTCCCAAAAAGATAACAAGTAAGCTGTTCTTTTAGTTCATACAGTGCTCTTTCAGTGTCTTGCCAAAAAAAGGTATATTCACATTTCTTTTTAGTCCCTCCATCCCCTGGCAACTTCTCTTTTTTAATCGTAACAGTCCACTTGTCATTATCGGGATGCGGGCAAGGAATTTTTTCTATATTGTGCTGTTCATCATAACTGTCACCCAATACAGCATGTAAAATAAATCTGTAAACCCCCCCCCCCCCACCCAGTTGACAATGTCTAGATGTTTTAATCAGCATTTCAACAAAATTCAAAGGATTTGTTGGTGAAGAAAGCATTTTAATAATGTCTTTCAGAGCACTCACTGAGGGCGGCTGGACTTTGGGCCCTCTGGGCACCATTGACCATACAAAAGCATGGTTTGTGGGGGGGATAAGGCCGCGAGCCCGTATCCGGTCCCACAGCATCTAGGTCATCCCAGTCATCATCATCCGCCACGTCAGCTTTCTCAGAATCACTATCACGTAGGCAATTCTTACCACGCACGGATAGGTCTCTTCTTTTAATGGAACGCCCTTTGACCAGAGTTTTAACGACTTGCACGGTGGCTGCACTCTCTGGGGGCGGGCGCACGTTAGACACTGCCCCTTCAGTTTGTACTGTATCAAAATTCATTAGACTAGAATACAACGAGACGGATTCACACAGGGGTCAGGAGGGCGCACAGGGGGTAGTAGTCTCTGGCTCCGTACTGCCAGAGTAAGAAGGAGGGATTGGAGTTGTGAGCACACGCAACTTAGACTTAACTGATAATGACACCTTGGGGACAGATTTTAACTCTCTTTTGGAGTTCTTAATACCATTATACTTATCCCAAATTGGTTTTATTTTAACCCATTTCACATAACTTTGTGTCATGTAATCATAATCCCATCCAGGGTCACCCAGACCCTCATAAATTTGATTGGTACTCAGGTTTAAAAGTACCTCCTCTTGGGTATGCCAAAAATTTAGGCTGGGATTCAGTCCAGCCAGCCAAATTATCTAGCCATGGCATAGTATAGAATGTAAGTCCACAATTATTCATCCAGTCCCGGGAAGCTGCCTCCGGATCTGGTTTAGGGTGTTTGTTCAAGGAGTTACCCATAGTTAATAATTATGATTCAATTGGCACCACAGACCTTTCAAAATAAACATGAAAAAATTAAAAGCACTACATAGACCAGGCAGGCAGAGAAGGCAAAGTAAGAAGGATTCGGACACAATCTAAGCGTCCCTCAAGGACCCCTCCCTGAATAAATCCACACCAACTAAGGTGATTAGATTTATTGCAACATGGATTTGGCCTCACACCAAAATCCCGGATGCAGCCTTTTAGCTACAGTCCGTGGACGCTGCCTCAAACAGCCATCCATATATCATCCAGCGACTCACACTGGGAATGTCCATGGGATTTTCCCCACCCGAATCACAAGAATTTCATTCACCAGGCAGCCCGCTCCTACAAGTAAAACAGAAAGCAGCGCTTACCTGATCAATGAAATCCCACTTCTTGACACCAAAACTGTTGGGTAATTTGAAAAATCCCTTATTCGTTCCTCTCTCTCTGCGTTCCCCTCCTCTCCTTTCTAGTCTCTGGATCCAGGAGCGGCTTGGAGCAAAAAAACATTCACACGACAGAGATGCAAATGTTCATTTATTACAAGCCAACTGAAATAGGTATGAGTGCAAGTCTCTTTTATAAATCAGGATAGCGAGGAAGCCTTGAATCAGCCAAAACAGCTCCACTAACAGACACAGAAAACAATCCCGTTTCTGGGATATGACAAACAAAAAGGTAAACAAAGGACAGGTGGCCATCGGTAGATTTAACAGTTGCATGACTCGAGAGAGAATAACAGAAAAAGAGAATAACAGTAAAACAGAATAACTTCGCCGCACAAAGACTTGTCTATCAACTATGTCAAGAACATCGAGATTAACAGACATCCTGAATTGCACGTACAAAACAGGAAAACAACAAGGACATTCACTCAAGACACAGAAACAGCCTTTCATCAATCTAGGTCATAAGACACATAAATTCGTCCACTAAATACTCATTAATAATGTCAAGCTAAATAACTGGTCTTATAAACCCATAATAATATAATTCCCTTCATATAATTCCCTGGGAAAGTCTATTCAGGACTGTACAGTACTGGAGAGGATGCTCCGTCTGATGGTTGAACCTCGGATTTAGAAGGTACAATGTAGTTTTTGTCCGGGTCGCAGCACTCTCGACCAGCTTTACATACTCTACAGGATCCTGTGGGTAGTTTGCCCAATCTGTCCACATGTGCTTTGTGGACTTAGAGAAGGCTTTCGACATCTTGAGGGGTGATCTCTGGGAATATGGTATACTGGACCCGTTTCTATGGGCCATTTGGTCTCTGTATTGCCAGAGCCAGAGCTTGGTCCGCACTGATAACATGTCGAATTTGTTTGTATTGGGGATTGGACCCCGCCAAGGCTTTCCTTTTTTACCAGTTTTGTTCATAATTTTTATGTATGGAATTTCTAGGTGCAGCCAAGGTGTTGAGGGGTTCTGGTTTGATGGCCTAAAGCCTTCATTTGGCCAAAAGGCCTTGCATTTTGCACTACATTTACATTCTACTGTTTATCATATTAATAACACTGTACATTTTACTCACTGACAAGATTCATTCTGTATCTGTTTATATAGATATTAGTAACAATTTTATACATACATATATACATACATCTCAATGCAGAGGAGCAGTGGTTCTACTCCGAGCTCCTCCAGGATGATAGAACTTCTCACCCTCTCTCTAAAGGAGAGCTCTGCCAGCCTGTGAAGGGAGCTCATTTCAGCCACTTGTATTTGCGATTTTGTTCTTTCATAGCCTCTCACACAGGCAGTGGGTCCATGGGAGGAGGTGGTGGTTACGTGGGAGGATAGATATTTGTAATTTTTCTTATTGAGAATTTTATCTTTGTTTTTCTTTACTAGGTATGGAGCAACTGTGTGCACACAATTTCCTCCGGAATCACTAAAGTGTTCTGATTCTGATATGAACTAGTTCTCTTTACACAATGCCATTTCTGAATGAAATCAATGGTGTCTACTTGCAAAGCTGCTCCTTCTTTCACTATTATGATGCACTGGGACCTAAGATTAACTTTAACTCCTTTAGGGTCTTCCTGCCATTTCTCCTCTAATTCTAGGCTCTGATTGCTATCATATCTCATAGCACAATGGTAGTTTAATCTTGGTGGTCTTACTTGTGAAATTTGTGCCAGAATAAATTCCTCCCACCTGTTTCCTGGACTGATTCATGTCTCCTAACCAATGCACATTAATGTTTAATCATCATAGGCATTTGAGGAATAGTAGCCTTTTAGCCCTCTAGGAGTAAATATTAGCATGGTTATTATTTTCTGTACCAACAAATATGAAGGGCAGTGGTGGCCTGGTGGTAAGGTGCTGGATTACTGATCTGAAGGTCTGGGGTTCAAGCCCCACTATCACCGGGTTGTCACTGCTGTCCCACCATGTTTCTCACTGTCTGTGGTGAGAAGCATGTAAAAGAACCATTGCTGACTCTTGAAAAGAGTAGGCTGCACTGTGGTCTGCCCGCCGATGGCCTGGCGAGCTGTTTAGGGTGTACTTTGCCCCTGCCCAGAGTCAGTTGAGATGGGCATCAGCCTAGCCTTGACCCTAATTAGGATTAAGCGGTTCAGAAAACGAATTCAATACCCTTAAATTTGTCTCTAGACTGCTAAAATTATCTTTCTGAAGTCAAAAATCAACCTGCTTTGGTGCGTATAAGGAAACACAGGATACACTTTACATTGAGCCACAGGCTCAGACACAGGCTTCTGGAAAATTTGAGAATGCTTTCATGTCCTCTACTGATGAGGCTAAGTCTGGAGACTTGGGGCAAGGCATGGTCATTACTCTGGCAGAGGTCACAAAGGTAGTTAAAAAACTCCTCTATCACAGAGCACAGGGGGTGGGTGAGATTTGCCCCGAGATGCTGAAGGCTCTGGATGTTAGGGGGGCTGTCTTTGATGACACACTTATTCAGAAGACAGAGTACATCCTAAACAGTTTACTAGTCCTACTAACATACACCAGGCAATTTGGAATAGACAATTAGCCTATTGTCTTTGGACAGTAGGGGAAAACTGGAGGAAACCCATGCAAGCACAGGGAGAACATGCAGACTTCACACAGAAATGCCCTTGCCAGGCTCGGGGCTAAGACCAGGAACAAATTGTCTAGGTTCAAATAATCTTGTTCTTGTTAAAATAGGTATTGTGCCTGCTTTCCCTGCCATTTTTATTTTCTATGTTTTTGCCTCTTAGCGTGGCACTTTTAATTTTCTTGTTTTAACTTTTGAAAATGGTCTTTGTTTAATAAACACTATTGGTGTCTAGATTTGCATCCACCCTTCTTACTATTGATGACCGATTTGCTAACAAATCATTCAGAGAATCAATTCATTCAAAACAATAAGTTGAATTGATTGGCAAACACAACTGAATCAATTCACTAGTGTTTTGATAATATAACTGTCTATTATCACATAAAGTACTTGGAATCATTCATTAGGTCTCAAAACCGGCGGAGGCGGAAGTGCTATGTGATGCACTGTGCAGCTGGCATTCTCTATGGCTAGATCTCTGGTCATATCGCACAGTGAACCATTCAATCATTCTCTGAACCGCTTAATCTTAATTAGTCTCATGATAAGGCTGGCACCCATCTCATACTCTGGGCAAAGTACACCCTGGACAGCTTGCCAGGCAGAAACACACTGATGGCTATGCAGCCTACTCTTGATGAAAATCAGCAAAGGTTCTTTTACATGCCTCTCAACATAGAGAGTGAGAGACATGACCGGCATTTGGTAACCCAGTTAGCTGCACTGGGGGGACAGCAGTGACCACCCGTTGATATTGGGACTTGAACACCCTGATCTATGGGATCAATAATCCAGCACCCTACCACCGGGCCACCACTGCCCCTGCAGTGAACCAGTGACCGAGTTGACTTGCTGAGTTGTTCACAAATGATAACTCGCTGAAGTCGTTCATTAAACCCCTAACTCATTGAACGAGAGACTAGATACCCCAAACTTAAGAAGACAGAAGCCATAAATGATCATGACAAACAACAAAGTGCATGTAGTGATCTGCAGCCAACAAGTTTTGTAATGTTTAACATGTTTAAGTTTAATTGCAAGAAAACACACTAATAAAATTAAATAAAACACACAGACCACTAAGTTGTTTTAAGCAGCATTAAGAACACTTCCACATAAGGTGGAATAAATAGCTCAGTGAGTTAACAGGATGCCTTGCAAACTGGTAATGTTGGTTTGAGCCTGGCAGTGTTTTATTTCCTATGATTTTTTTGGTGAATCATATGAATTGATTTGTTACCATTAAACGGACTGAAAGAATCAACTTAGTTAAAATAATCAGACTTCCTATCACTACTCCTTACCCTGTTTAACCATAAAAACCCAGACAGAATATATCACTGTACTAATGGGTGCAGCAAAGCAGAGAAGGCGTGCAGAGCACAGATGAAGGGATGTGCCAGGGATGTGCCATCCTGCAACAACTTTCCTGGGTACCCCTCCATCACTGAGTCAGAACCAATACTCTCTCTCTCTGAGAGTCTCTCTGAGTCTACTTCTGTTTCTAAGGCTGCTTCTATCTCCAAATCTACTGCTATCTCTGAGTGTGCTTCTGTCTCTGATTGTGTTCCCATGACTGTTCCTGAGCCTGTTTCAAAATATGTTTTAGATATGTTACAGATTTCTTCCTGGTTCTGCCTCTGTCAATGGGTCTGCTTCTGTTCCAAGTACAGTTCCGGAGAATATTTCAGAATTGGAATCTGCTTCTGCCTCCAAGTTTCCTTTTATTCCAGATTCCATTCTGAAGTCCATTTCTATTCCTGCCTCAGTTCCCAGCATCAGTTCTATTGCAGGCATAATTTCCTGTGCAGATTTTGCCATTTGTGTAGCACCAATTGTGGACTTATGTAAAGAGGAGAATCTGTGTCGAATTGGTTTTTATTTGTTCATTTGTGATATCTACCCTATTCATTGTTATTAATATCACTGATGATGTGTCCAGGGGCACGGCATGGTGTATCTAAGAAGTGTTTTACTGGAACCACCAGTGACCATGAGGAACAGTTTACAGATTGCAATTACAGATTGGTGACAGCTGGAGAGACAGGTGATAGCTCAGAAAGACGGCACTGGGACAGTGAGGGGTAGCATCCCAAGCTGCATCTTCTGACAGGAAGAACCCATTACAAGCTATAGATCAACCTACAGGAGAAATACCCCCAGGCATTTCCGAGAGGGAGGCAAAAGAGAATCCCACCGGATAAACCAAAGGATGACGACACATGGAAATGGAAATATGACGATGACTATGGAATGCATATGTGGCAAGATATGCAAGAACCAACATGGCCTGCAGATCCACCAGGCCAAGATAAAGTGTGTGCAGAAGGTTCTAGAGTCACAGCGTGCAGGAACCTCAAAGCCACCCTACATCATGAACAACAGAGTTAGGTAAATCCATCAGGTCTGACAGGAGCTGAAGAGCTTGAGGCAGCAGTCCAAGGTGGGGTGTGAAGAGGAGAGGGGACCTCTGGCAGAGCTATGTACCATAATCTGCAAGAGGCTGATGTTCCTGTGGAGGGCTGAGTGGCACAAGAGGAGGAGGAAGGAGAGGTCCATGTTGTGGGCTGCCTTCCTAGCAAATCCATTTGGTTTCACAAAACAGCTGCTAGGGTAGAAGTGCAGCGGTCAACTTGTCTGCTCCAAAGCTGAGGTCATTCAGCACCTCAGAGAGACCTACAGCGATGAACATAGAGAGCAAGAACTGGGCCCCTGTAGGTCCCTGATTGATCCACCTGCACCAACGCTTGATTTCAACGGGATAAGATCTATAAGAACTGCCCCAGGCTACTGCAGAGGCTCTGGAAGATCTTAAAGGTGATCTGGAGGAGGGTCAAGGTAACAGACCAGTGGAGACAGGCAGAGGGTGTGTGGATCCCAAAGGAGGTAAAGTCTCAGAGCATCAATCAGTTCCGAACCATCTCACTGCTGAGTGGTAAATGGAAGATCTTTTTCTGCATTGTCACCAGGCGATTGACAGACTTCCTGAAAAACTCCTACATCAACACCTCGTTCCACAAAGGAGGGATTCCGAAGGTCTCTGGATGTCTGGAGTACACAGGCATAGTCACTCATCTTATTAGGGAAGCCAGGGAGAACAAAGGTGACCTGGCTGTACTGTGGTTGGACCTTGCCAATGCCTATGGATCCATGCCTCACAAGCTGGTCGAAGAGGCACCGAACCAACTTCAGCCTAATATTCTCTTCCAGATCAACAACTTCTGACTGGCACAAACTTGAAAAAGGGATTATCACCAGATGTACAATCTTGGTCATCCTCTTTGCAATCCCCAGAAACATGCTGGTGAAGTCTGCAAAAGTTTAGTGTAGGGGGCCCCTCACCAAGTCTGGAGTCCGACAGCCACCCATTCTAGCCTTCATTGATAACTTGACAGTGACAGCCACATCTGTTCAAGGCGGCAGATCCTGAGTGGCCTTGAAGAGTTTGTGCTGAAGAAATGGATTTACAAGCATGGTATCCTTCCTCAGATCCTTTGGACCCTCTTGGTCAACGAAGTCCTCATTTCAATAGTGGAAGGCTTTGAGATGAGGGTCAGCAGGTTTCTCCGCAGGTGGCTGGGGCTGCCTATCAGCAGCCTGAGCGAGAAGTTCATGGTCACTCAATCAAGGGAGCTTCTTTAATACCGGGAGTCCAGTGACCCAAAGGTCACCCAGGCTTGATCGAGGTTAGGACGGGATGTAAGTGGATAGCATCTGAGGCTGTGGGTGTTACCGAGTCCAGGCTACAGCAGAGGGTGCTGGTAGTCACAGTGGTACAGGAAAGAGCTGGTTTGGGTAGCAGTAGAACACCTCATTATGGTAGGGCACAGGGGAAAGAGAGGAGGTCACTAATCCTTGAGGAGGTACAAGCTGGAGTAGAGGAGAAGCAGGTCAGCCAGATGGTGGGAATGAGAAAAAGGGGAAAGTATTTGGAACTGGTGGAGGAATGCTGGAACAATGGATGGCGGGCTTGTTGCCAACCTATCGATAGGGGATGCCAAGGATTTGTGGCCAATCCCTCTGCAGGGCTTACAAGATGGGCATCACAGGAGCCAGTCAGTGAAGGGCTGTTAAGTTGGCCACCGACGCAGCAGAAGTGGCATCAAGGTGGTTGTGGATCAAGAGAGGAGAGGCATGGCAAGTAGGGTCCTTGCCTGGACACAAGCTGGGGCCTGATCAACCCTGGCTGGGTTGCCTGGGGTGAAGGGGTTTTATTGTTGAAAGACCTGAAACCCCTTGTAATTCCAAGGTTACATCACTGATGATGTGTCTGTGGCACCATAAGGTGTATCTAAGAACTGAATTGGCAAATAAGTTTTCTGGTAGCAGTAGCTGTTGCTTTTCTATTAAAGTCACATTAGTTTTGCACTAGGTGTAGTATTGGCTATACACAAACTTATACACCAGTGCCAGCATCCCAGGGATCCTAGTTTGATTAAAAAGTCTGGCAAATGAATGAATAAATGAAATCTAATCCATCATTTGAAAAAAAAACAGGCTTGAAGAAGTGTACAACAGAACAGTAGCATGACAGCCCCTGTGATTCTATGTGATACAGAAAATCTGAAAATATTTTTGTGTTCAACATGACACTGTGTATCATTATCTCTCTCTTTCTTTATCTCAGGAATCAAAATTTTGGAATATTTTGCTGTTAACAAAAGTTAAACAAATTCTTACCAATAAAGAAATTAAACAACAATGAGGCAAACAAATAAACAAACAAACAAACAAACAAACAAACAAATACATAAATAAATGCAAAAAAACAAAAAAAAAAACAGCAAATAAAATACACTGGGTCAATAAGCACACAATATTCAGACATGTTATCAGATTTAAAATGTTTTTATTGTGAACTTTATATACATCTTTCAAGATAACAGCTGCAAGATATTTACATAGTGCCTTTCAAGTCAGGTGGCAAAAAAGTGCTTTACATTATAAAAAATATAATGTCCGAATAAAAAGTAATACATTTGAACCATCCCCCCAACGGACACCCCCTGGTGTTGTTAGGCAGAGATAAGGCAGATGGACCCAAAAGGCAGGACAGACACAGGTATAGGCGGCAAAAATAAAGTCCTTTT
>JAOUQZ010044724.1:0-11178 GCA_028564935.1 Neosilurus hyrtlii | reverse complement strand
TGTGATTGGCTGATTAGAAATTAAGTGTTAATGAGCAGTTGGACAGGTGTACCTAATAAAGTGGCCGGTGAGTGTGAATATATATATATATATATTTATATATTTATATGTGTGTGTGTGTGTGTGTGTCTCACACTTGTTATTTATTTATTTGTTTGTTTGTTTGTTTGTTTGTTTCTTTATTTATTTATTTCCCCCCCAAATTCCACAAGTCATACATAGCTAACCATGCATGTAGTGGAAGAACTGTTTTGTTATATCCACATCCACTGGATATGAGAAACACATAATTTTAAAGAAATAATAAAAATTTTGAAAACATACAAGATTATTTGAATTCAAAAATTGGTTGCGTTCAAGTTGACTTGTCAGAAAACAGTGGTTTAACCGGCAAAAACTGAAAAATGAGTAAAGATCATATTTTGACGTAAGGTCTATGTGTGCCAGAATGGTCCATTCATCTTCCTTATGACCATGATCATATTGAGGGCTTTATCCCTGATCTCTTTTATATTGCAAAAACTTTCATGACATTTTTCTCATAAACAGATTTCTGTTGATAAGACCACTCTGGGTCTCAGCCTCATATATTGTGAGAAATTGGAATGTGTGTTTTTATTATTTTATTATTATTTTTTTTTTTATTTTAACTAAATTCTTTCAAACTAAAAATATAAGTTCCTACTATCAAATATTTAACAGAAGGGCTGGCAAGCATGGAGCCAGCATGGCGTCTCACCAGCCCTTCCAGTTGCTACACACTGGCTACAATGACCTTTCCCCAGTCACCAGCTTCAGTTGACACCAAGGACTGGAGGCCTGTTCCTCGCAGCTCCTTCTTTAAAAAAAAAAAGTCCTTACAATTAGTTTCATGCTTGATTTTGCTGATTTTCATGGTATAAATCCAGAATGTACGGACAGCTGACTGGCTATCGTTAGCGCCTAACTTGGCACAAGTCATGGCCGTTTCTGTTTTTTCTTTTTCCTAATGAAGTACCAACTGATGGCATGCGGTGTGATATCCTAGTGGATTAGTCAATCAGAGCATGTGGTTGCTCATATCCAGTGGTGTGAATGTAATTATTCCATATAAATACATAGTCAATCTGTATCTTAAAAAACGTATTTCCACCTGAATTTCCACCTCACCTGATGATGACTGTGGCAGTAAAAGCATCATGTAATCAAATCTTTCTTGTAATATGGAAAAGTACACATGCAGACTCTGTCACAGTGTTTTAAGCAAACAAGGAAATTGAGTAACATGTTTTCTGAGACTTTGTAAATCCCATGAGAACAGTGCCACTTTATTTTGAAACGCAGTTCAAGACTGAGTGTAGAGGAAAATATATAGTACATTGTTTACCACTCCTTAAAAAAAAAAAGAAAAAAAGACAACTTGACAACTTTATGTGCAGTTTTACTCAAATTTATTTCATACTTGCCATGAAGCAGTTTAGACTGCACCATAATTAATATACACATATTAGTAAGGATTCTCATAATAACAAAATATTTTTGTAGTAATTGGACGAGATTATTCCCTTTGTTTGTTTCTCGATTTATTTCTTTATGTTACATAAAATAGGGCACACACTTTATATACATACATACATATATATATATATATGTGTGTGTGTGTGTGTGTGTGTGTGTGTGTGTGTGTGTGTGTAAACTTTTTTTTTTTTTTAAAACTTGACATTTGTCTTGAATATGTATATGAATTGTGTATGAATTGTGTAATTTACACAAAGTATGACATCAACAACAAAAAAAAGTTCCTCTTTATATTTTGGGCCCAGAGTAAGCCATGGATAACTGAAACTGTGGTTAGAGTTAGCATATGTGTATGGAATTATTTATAACAGCACATAACCACACATTCAACAATAAGTGGTTATCACTCACTTGCATCCTATTTCGCACCCATGATGTACTGGGCTATTTTCATGGTTTCTGTGGAAATGTTTTTTCCTGAGTATAGGAATAGGAACCTTTTTCTAGGACAAACATTCATTCACATGCACATTTACACCTGATTTAAATGCATGACATAACCAGAGAAGACACCCAGAAGAAACTCACACAAGCACAGTAAGAACATGCAAACCCCACATAGAAACACCCTCGCTGACCACAGGACTCGAGAGTGTGAGGCGAGAAGAGGCGGGAATGCTAACCACTATGCCACTGTGCCGCCCATAAGGGGTTATAATCGGGTGAACTTTAGGGTGTAGTCAAAGTCAAGTAAGTCATAATAAACATTCTTGTGTTGCGAGACTGATGTGACTGTATCTTAAGCATAAGATGAACCAGAACTTACAGTTTGCTCATAATTTAAATATTGTATCATAAAAGATGCCCAGCTGCACATGGACCGTTTTTGGTGCAGAAGTGGGTGTAGCATCTAAAGTACTAGCCACATTTGGTCCACAATCCATTTGCCACTTGCCATAACTGGCCCTCATATGTTGAAAAACATATTTGTGGTATTTGTGATATCTCTAAAGATCTTTTCTCTTATCATTCAGTATCACAGAAACAACATGTCTATGCACTGCATGTGTGAAGTGTTTTCACCCTCTCATGGCGTTTTTATCAAATGAATAAGAAAGTTAGGTGTGGCCGTTCTCATGCAGTGACCGAAGATTTTAGTTCTACTTTTACTATTTTTTGGTTCTTCAGAAAAGCTCAACAAAACAAACTGTGCTGTTTAAGTATATTGCAAAAGAGTGAGTCAATATGTTTCCACAGAAAGTGATGGAGTGATAATGCATGTTTGGGTATGTTAATTGATTGCCACATAGAAACAGAGGTCAGAAAAAATGGTTAATAAGGTACATATTGGATGTTGAAGGGGCAGTACGGTGAAAAGATGGTCCTGGGTTTGGGTTTCGGGCTTGGGCATTTCTATGTGGAGTTTGCATATTCTCCTTGTGCTTGCGTGGGTTTCCTCTGGGTAGTCTGGTTTCCTCCCACAGTCCAAAAACATGCACATTAGGTTATGTAGGCTGTTCCAAATTGCCCCTAGATGTGAGTGTAAGTTTGAATAGTTGTGTGTGTTGCCCTGGAATGGCCTGGTGAGTTGTTCAGGGTGTACCCCACCTTCGCCCGATGTTGGCTGGGATGGGCTCCAGCCTCCTCGTGACCCTAATAGGAGTAAGCAGTTCGGCAAATAAGTGAGTGAGTAAGTGACTGGATTTTGAAGTGAATGGATGAAAATATTTACATAAAATGCAATAATCACATTGTTAAAATATACTGACTTTTACCTGTAACTTATAGATATTACCAAATGTTCTACAAAGTATCAGAAAGTTTATCTCTACAATGTTATTAAAACCATTACATTGTTATGAACATACCTAACAACCTCTCTCTCTCTCTGTCTGTCTGTCTGTCTTTGTTGAGGTACACATGCTAATTCTAAGATCCTGTGATCCATACTGATGTGCTACTACTGGTTGAAGTTCTTGTCATAAAAGAGATGACTTTTCACTGCTGGTGATATAAATTCTTTTACTGAAATGATTTTGGACTACAATTAGCATTACAGTTGTAAGATAACCAGCTAAAAGTTCTGTTAAAGTTCTGCTTTGCGACAATATCAGTTGTAAAAAGTGCTGTACAAATTGAATTGAATTGTTTTTCTACTCAGCATAATTTTATTGAACAGGAGAATTTAAGATGTTTGACCTTGGAATAAATACAATCCCAAACCCTCGTGGACAGGTAGACACATGTCTGTGCTTCAGGGGAAACAGGGGAAAGGAATGCAGGTGAAAAAGCACACAAAGGACCACCATCACCTCCAGGCAGTGTTGAAACTCTCACTCTGACAATCAGCTCTTACAGTGTTAATTAGTATAGTCTCAGAAAGTAAACGGAAATGCTTTTTATTTTACTTTATACATTTAATATCTGATCTTTCAGTGGGGGTTTTTTCTATATGAGTTTTATGAAATTCCTTACCCATAAATTTTTAAGCAAATAACATGGCTGATTTTGTAATAATTGAGACTCTTCACTTTAAACTGGTTGTTTTGTTTAACTGTGGTGCCTCTCAGTATCACTTTAGACTCTGAATAGATAAATAAATGCATACCATTTTAATGGTATTGCCATTAATCAGTTATGTTATAATCTACAAACCATATTTCACCAATTTTCCATCCATTATCTACTGCTTATCCATCAGGGGAAGCTGGAGTCAATCTCAGACTCAATCTGAGTTTTGGCAAGGGCCAGGGTACACCCTGAACAAAGGACTAAAGCCTTGATCTCACATAGCCGGAAATTCCTTGATATAAGATGATTATTTGCCTTCCAGGAATCAACTGGCATTATATAGTTTATACAACTGTGGGAATAGTGTGAATTGATTGGTTTGCTATCTGAAGGTTTTAAAAACATTATCCTGAGTGGATAATGCTTGAATCAAAATGATGGACAATCACAGTTTGGCACAGTCAGTTGGACCAGGCAACATTATCATTATCACACTTTAAAATGGGAAAATTAACCAGAAAATTGTTGTTTAATTGTTCTTGTGTTTTTGCATAGTATATACTAAAACTCCGAGAAAGGTTTAAAGAGATGGCGTTACATACCTACTCAGAGCTTATACATTTGTCATGTTTCATTTTTTGTATATAAAACAGAAAAATCTCAATTTAATGTGTTTCTTTGTTTCCATGTAGCACATACTAAAACAATTATTTGACTCTGGCTTGGTGGTTGTCAGTGAACCGAATAGTTCATTCATAGTTCTTTTCAGTGACACCTCACCTTTGGTGCATAATTGACAATTATCCGCTAATTGTCTCTTCTGTCTAAATACTTAAGAGCCTATAGGGTGTAGATTTTATTCCATGAAAGTTTGGTCCTGTTAAAAATCGCCATGGGTCAAGCACTGAATCAATTCCACCATTAAGTTTTTTTGTTTGTTTGTTTTTCAATCAGCTACCATGTTTTAATTTGCTCCAAACCATATTTGTGACAGATCACCTCCAAAATCTGAATGATTAAAAACAAAACTGAAACAAACAAACAAAAAGTTAAATAGAGGCTCAAACACCACTTCTCAGACTCTGAATAGACGCAGACGCACTTCTCAGACGCAGAATAAAGAACAGACAACCTAACTTAGGTATGCAGACAGACATGCAGGGCAAATAAATGAAGAGGAGACACTAAAAATCAAGACACTAAAAATCAAACAAAGGAAACATACCTTTGTTTTATTTAATTTAATTTCGAAACTAATACACAATAAGCTCTTTCAGCTGATTATTCAGTTGACTTCCAGCCACCAATGCACCATTGTTCATGTAAATAATTTACATAAATGCATGTTATCTTTAGATGGGTTCAATAGAGGATCTACTGTAGTAGGTAGGTGGCTAGGTAGGGTGATAGATAGATAGATAGATAGATAGATAGATAGATAGATAGATAGATAGATAGATAAAATCAGAAAGACTTTAATATACTAATATTAAGTTTTAAAGTATAAATAAAAATATAAAATGTATGTGCATGTAAAAAAAAAAATACAGCAGCTGAGATATTACGCATTGTTAAATAGCAGTGACCGTTAAGACAGAAGAAGAGTTTTGGCTTTTTGGGGCCAAAATATCTGCGTTACACTCTTGAATTCATATATGTATTTTAAGTCAACATGTTTTTGAACCCACGACAGGATAAGATTTGAACAGATCCGACCCCTAAAGCATTACACACTCCACTGCTGCTTAGAAATTCAGCATAGTGTTTTAGAGAAAAACAGAATAGAATAATGCTTCCCTACTGTTTCCTGGGTGACATCAGTTATCTGGTTGCAAATCTGAGGAGTCAGTGGAGCCCAACCCAAAGGCTGGAGAATGTGAGACTATTGTTCAATCCTGTATAGTAAAAGTACCTGCTAGTTGAAGCTGGTCATGACACATTCATTCATTCATTCATTGATTTGCAGAACCTGCTGTTTTATCCTACTAGGCTCGTGGGCAGGCTGAAGTCTATCTCAGCCAGCTCTAATTGAACGTAGGTACACCTCTTCATTAGTCACTAACCCTAATGTGCAAAACCATGGACAATAACAAATACAGTTATCTTTTTCATACAACTGAGAGTTAAGGACCTTGCACAAGGGCCCAACAGTGGTGATAAGAGGGACTGAACCACTGACCTTCGGATCAGTACCCCAGTGCCTTAACCACTAAGCCACCACTGCCCTGTCTTACCCTGTCTTGTGTCTATGTCTATGAACTGGACTACCTGTGCAGTCTGACTGGGCTGCAGGTACAAGCGCATGCTACCAGTAGTGACAAGGACACCAGAAGAATAAAAAATAGAGAAGAGAGCTTGTGTATGAGGTCATGACATGCACAACTATTACCTTTTATGGGTGACATCTTGCTTTTGACTCTTCATTGCACCTGTTGACAATTTTATTAGCACAAATCCAGGTGAAGCTAATTTACAATCACTTGTGCTTACAGAATTCACAAAATATTTTTCTAACAGTTTATATCTTCAAACGTAACTCTCAAATCAGACTGTAATCTTGATTTGATACAGGCACAATTATGGACACCTACAGCCGTGGGGCCTGAACTTCAATGCGGAAGTAGAGACAGGAAGCGCAGCATAGGTCTTGTAGCATCTTAAGGAGGCTTGTTATAGTATTTTTTTTACTACATCTATTTCTTTTTAATTTCACCAGCACTTTAATACTGATTACTAGTCATCATGATTCTTTTGGAAATAAACAACCGGATCATAGAGGAGACGCTTACGCTTAAATTCGACAGCGCGGCCAACGGGTGAGTGTACACGGAGCTAATGCTAACTAGCTAGCACCTTTGATGCTTTTGAAAATGACACGCCTTGATATAGACACAAGTGTAAATATAAACGTGCTTTAGAGCAAACAGTTTAAAATGACACGTAGGATGTGGTAATGACACGTGAAGTCTATAATTTAAAAGTATTGTTAGTAGTAGCTGCTGCTGCTGTTGTTGTTGTTGTAGAAGTACATGTAGTTTTAAATGATACATCTCTCCAGTAGTGTTTATATGATGAGTAAGTAACGAGGTTTTATTTGCATTTAACTTTGTTTCCCATGCCAAATTGATCTCTTGCTGTTATGTTACATTTTTTTCACTGGTCTGGTGTTAATTCCTTATTGACTGTTTATAGTGACTCCACCGACCAGTGTCTCCAAACAGCTCTTTTGCCATATAAGGTGGTTTTGTGCATTGCACTGCTTTCGGTTCCGCCCCTGACAGCTCACTGATTCTCAGCAGCTTCTCACTTCCCTCCTGTTCACACTTAAACCCACTGCTGATTGATTCGGCTCATCATTTCAGATCATAGGCACATTGGATACGCCTCCTCCCTCTGCTGGTTTCCTTTTATTTTTAGGACAATGCACTTTGCATTACACCATTAATAAAACAAGTCTGTCTGTGACCACATCATGTGTATATAGTCTGAGCCCTGAAGTGAAACCTGTTCTGGATCTTAAATAAAGAAAGGTAGTGTTATGTAATAAAGAAGCAGCCTGCGATTGTAATCTTCTGTGCTCGGGCTGTGAGGTTTTTTTCCCCCAAGTGGCATGCATTATTATTTATATATACTTTATGATGGTTAAATGGACAAATGTTGTTGGGGTGAATCTCAGTATACTATAATAAACTACAGCACCTGTTCACACTTTTAGTGTATGTTGAAATTTCCTAGAAAGCTGCCATTGACATGCTGTTGTCTTGTGAACATGGCGTTGAGATAACCCTTCTTTTTACCCTATCTCAAGATAGGCCAAGAAAAAAAGTGTCCATCTTGTTACATAAGAGCACATATGAGTCCTTAATATTATATTATATTTAATGCAAACTTCCAACATATGATAAAAATTCTGTGTTCCAGAAGTTATCTTTTTATTGCTGTATTATGATATGACACAATATATTATTTTGTATAGGACTGTTTTGTCCTTCAAAAAAGCTATGAAGTGTATTTTAGTGATATATGAGAGAGATATGTAGATCAAGAGATAAGGAGGGAGATGGGTGGATGGGTGAATAAATAGCCAGGTATAAATAGATTGAGAAATAGGGCGATATATAAACAAGGAGATGGATAGGTAGATGGATAGGCAGAGAGAGAATGAGGGATACTGTGCAAAACTCTGCAAAAAAAGCTCTAATTTTTTAATGCCCATTTTGTCTTGAATGTTAACTTTCCGAATTCTCTTTTACTCAGACAAAACAAACAAATCCTTAACATGAAATGTATCTATAAATATTTAATATCATTGAAGAGTTTTTCTCAGAACTGTGTGTCTGTATCGCAGAATCACACTTCTTAGAATGCTGTTTTGAGGGTCCTCTTTTTTTAAACTACTACTTCAGGGTAGGAACTGTCCAAGCACTAGAGGAAACATGAATGACATAGCATAATGGGTTTGGGGTTATGCATGTGCAAATAAGGTATGATTCTGGTTTAACAACTACCATTTCTGTAGGGTAGGATATATAATACCACTTCCACCAAAAACAAATAGGATCCAAGCCTGAAAGGCTGCTTCCCAACTAGAAACAAGAGATAAGGCATTTTCTAATATGGTGATAGTTGTATCCTATATCATTCATTCTCCTCCTCCAGAAGACCATTGTGATGTACAGTAGTGACAGTCCTGCAACGACAAAAGGGCAGGTTATCATCACTCTGAATGCAGCCAAGGCCAGATATAAGAAAAGACTGGAAAGCAACGTTTGCAGAAAACAGTAACAGCCCATCTGTGGCTCCTTGCAAAAATTTTGCAACCTCAAACCAGCCAAAAGGGGACAGGTTTGAACTATTCACCAAAAATAAATTGGAACCGCTGGAACAAAAACAACAGCTGTGTTTTTCCAGTGTGAACCATGACATCAGTGGGCGTGTCTTAGTTCGGACAGTACACGATGGAAAATGATAAATCAGGCAAAATGCCTGCAATAACAGAACACAAGGAACACAACCACAGTGTTCACCTTGTCTTCACTTTACTTCAGCAGGCTGCTCAGGTGTAATAATAGTCACCAATGTATATTTGAACAAGCATGAAAGGTAAGAACGCTTTGTGATCGATAGATTAATTATAATGACCATGATGTACTGTATTGCTCAAAGGAACTGTATCATGGTAGAACTCACAACAAATAGCCCTCGGCATGAGCAGAAAGATTTTATGATGTAGGCAGTCTTAATCCGTGCACAATTTACACGTACTTGTTGGAGTTACCATGACATCATTTTTTACCCTGTTTAACTGATTATTAAAAGCACATTTGGAAGTTCCATTTTTGTGCCCATAACAGATGAATAGGCCACTTTTGTTTTTATGATCAGAACTCACAGATGCAAAATTTAAACGTGTGAATGTAAGCAGAGTGTGACCAAAGCAGATTCCAGTCCAGTCGGAAATTATTGTTATGTGCTGGTAATGCTGACCATTTTCACTACATTCTGTATATTTCAGACCCATTGGGAAACACTGAAAAGGATACAAGTTAATGTATGTGCAGTGTGCAACACCCTGTGTTGATGATGTGATTGCACTGGATATGCGAAGGAAACCAGTTGCCCCCAAGCACCTGCCTCCTCCAGTCTAGTCAACCAGCCGAACCAGTTTTACTGCTGTTTTTGACCATCAGCAACCCCTTCCACAATTAAAAAAAAGTTCCTTACAGAAAATTCTGCAGTAAAGAGATTTTCATAAAGATTATATTCCATATTTAGTTGTTTCCACTGAATCAACTAAAGCTGTGCCAGTGTGTGTTTTTGCATAGTAAGGCACTCTTCCGGAACAGGAAGCATGACATGTAAATATCGGTGTCTTGTGTCCGAATAACAGTACGATAGGCAGACTCCCCGATCTCAGAAACAAAAGCGTCACACACCCTTGTTTCACACTGCCAGCTGGCTGTCTGTCGATCCCAGCTATGTTATTATTAATCATTCCAGATCAAAAGCTGGACAAAATGACATGCCATTCCAGATTCACACCTTTACATAGAACAATGATGTGGGAAAAAGGCCTGGCTCTGAGGACTTTGATAGATAGGTACTTTGAAGTAGCAGGGTGCAGGTTTGTTTTTGGCCTTGTTGGCTAGCGTTGGGTTTTGAATCTAATGCGAGCAGCCACAGGAAGCCAGTGGAGCAGTGTAGTGGTGTGGCAGAACTTGGAAAGGTTGATATATGCCTTGGTCTGTCTCTCTATGTTTCTAAGTGATGATACTTCAGCTTTTTTAAAATATTAGGTCACGCCCAGACCTATATCAAATCAGACTGATCTACAATCACATAAGCCTTAGTGTCTGAGCAGTGTTTTATCACATTTATTAACCCCCACCCCAAGATATTCTGATTCTTAATTATAACTCTGAAGAATGTTAGAAATAATAATTGTATTAGTATACATTTTTGCTTTAACCTTTCTCTTTTTCTCGTTTGCATTCAGGAACAAGCCTGAAGCAGTAGAAGTTACATTTGCTGGTAAGTGAGAGTGTGTGGGAGAGTGTATGTGTTTGTAGAAACACAAGGGTGATAAACAGTAGACATTTAAAATAAAACACTGTTCTTGTAGAGCACAGGTGTGAAACTCAAGGCACGCAGGCCAAATGCGGCCCGCCAACTCATTTTATGTGGCCCCACAGGAGCTTTCAAAGAATATGATTATCGTACATTCTTTGCATCAACCATTACCATGAAACCTAATTCATCATCCTTCCAGTAGGTGGCAAGAAACGGAAAAACGGAATTGCGTCAAAATTAAATACTCTAAAGATCCCAAGATCTGGCAACAAAGAGTATATATTACACAGATTATGAACATTTGATTGAACTATTAGATTAACAAGTAGCATAGAATTATACAAAATACTATGAATTGATTAAGTTCATATATATACCGTGTTTCCCCACACCATAGGGCTTATTTTCGGGGTAGGTTTTATTTTAATTAACATTAACAGCAGTTTCAATAAGTGAGTCCTCCACAATTGCTTTCTTGTACTCAGCGGTGCAGCTCTTCCTTTTTGCACTCATGTCTGGGGTGAAAACTAACAAGATAATACCAGTAAAATGATGACTGTTATACTCCTCCAGTCCTGCTTTAACCCCATCATGCCCCTC
>JAOUQZ010044723.1:0-11179 GCA_028564935.1 Neosilurus hyrtlii | reverse complement strand
ACACACACACACACACACACACACACACACACACACACACACACACACATACACACACACACACATACACACACACAAAATCACTAGACTAAAACAAACATATTTTTAGATATGTCAATACATCATGCCGTGCCATGCTTTATGTAAGATCCTTTTTTCTTGTTTTCTTTCTTTTTAGGCAGTATATTAATCCACTACTGATGTTTTTAGTGAATTAAAAATATTTTGCATAAGAAAAAGCAACAACCAAACAAAAAAAAACTACAGCAATTTTCCAATAGTTTTGATAAATGGTGATTAAAAGATTTTTTATTTTAAGCTTTAATGTTATGATTTTGCAACAAACAGAAAGTGCTGAAAAGAAAAGGCTTCCTGTGTTAGCTGTCACTCCTGCATGTTCTATTACTTGTGTGGGTGTATGACTTGTATGTAATGTTTTGACAAAATGAGCTCTGTTTTCAAAAATCAATGTGCTTAAGCATTCTGTCCATCCATTATCTATAACCCTTCTCCTCCAGGAAAAGAGAAATTGGAGCCAATCCCAACTGACTTTCAGCAAGAGGTGGAGTAAAACCCTGAACAGGTCACCAATTGACCAGGTCAATTGCAAAGCTTACACAGACACAAACAACCATTCACTCTTACATTCGCACCTATGGGCAATTTATGCTGTATTAATTCCGCAAGGGAAATTTTGACTTCTGCATTTAACCCATCCAAAGTGAGCACACACACGTAAACAATGAGGACACACACTTGGAGCAGTCGGCTGCAACACATTGCGGTGCCCAGAGAGCAGTTGGGGATTAGGTGAAGTGAACCAGCGACCTTTCGGTCCCAAAGCCTATAAGCTAACCATTACGCCACGCATGCATCCAACAGCCAGTGTATGTAACCAGTTGGCATAATGCGCATGTCTTTCATCTGTGGAAAGAAACCAATGCAAGCATTGGGAGAACATGGAAATTCCACAGAGAAAGACCCTTGGCAAAGTTTTGAACTGTGAACCTGACAGTAGTAATCACTTAGCCACTGTGGCCCATGCACAAGTTATCTTTAACAAAAACCTGCTGCACTTAATCTTCTTTACTTAAATACATTCGAATATATACCTCAAAAGCAGACCATTATCGTTTATGTGCATGTTGGTCACTTAATTCACTAGAAAAACAGATACAATTCTGTGGCAGCATGACTAAAACGTTGCTGTGTGATTTGTTTGAAGGAAGGTGCCACTTAGTGATGCTGCCCACTGGTACCTCGTGTTTGAGTAAGTGCGTTGTGCTTGTTGCTGGGATCCTGACTAACAAGCAAGGAACTCACACTGTCACAGATTAGGCTTGTATGTAATCTTCTTTGTATACACACTAGATAAATAGTATAGATCATTCAGAGCACAAACTCAACAGAAGTCATTTTTTTAATTAAAATTCAGCTACAAAAAGCAAAATGTCAAACTGAATGGAAAAACTTGTATTCTTACACATACAAATAAACTATGTGAACTCTGCAGATTTTTATATAACCTTTATGTAACCTCTGAGACATTTATATAACAGTGAGTTGCATATATAATCAATATTTAAGAGCAGAAATTGTGAAGGCTGAAAACTTACAACCCAAAAAATGGTATTTAAAGTATATTCAAAGCCAAAATAATCTTTCTGTGTGTGTGTGTGTGTGTGTGTGTGTGTGTGTGTGTGTGTGTGTGTGTGTGTGTGTGTGTGTTGCAGCCATCGATGTCAGAGCCACTGAAGGGGGGTGGGGGTACAAGTCCCGTTCACTTTAAAAAAATAATTTGTTTGAGCATTTTGAGGTGGAAATGTGTGGAAATATATATATATATATATATATATATATATATATATAGACTGTATGCAGGACTGCATTCAGTAACATGAACGTCTCAGAGCATTCACAAACATAAGAGTTTGCTCTATTGAACACTCGGATGTTCCTGCCTTTGGCACACATTCTTAGGATAAAGCTCAAAGAGAACAATTAACATGGCAGATTATAATGGTAGGATTACTCACACTTCCAGTTCAGATGTTGCTAAAAAAAAAAGCTTTACATTAACAATAGATAATGTTAGTTAAGTCAACAAAATAATGTTAATGGCAATGAAAAAAAATGAAAGCTAGTTTCCCTTTTATTGCTACTTTATTGGTATTCTTTTACTGACAATCCCCAGACAAAATGGACACAAGAAAGTTTACCACAACAAAAAGGAAAGTCAGTTATAGTAGGCTACGTTTTGGTGGCTAAACAGCGAGCCCTACCTCTGACAATGCTAGCAGTTAACCTTACACTGAGGAGAATACTAATGCCCCTTTCTTACCAACACAACTTGACCCGCGGATCTCAGAACCACGTGTGATCGCCCTTGCATGTATCACAAGTTGCCACAGCGCACCATTAGCATGGCAGCCATTAAATTCTAACGTTTCATTTCTCCGCCACATTTCTGCGGAAAGTCCGAAAACATGTCATTTCCATGTGACAACGTGACACCACTGCCAGCATGCTATGACCACCTTTAACATCATTTCATACTTATTTCTTTTTTTTTAGCTTATTACAATTATCAAAGATGACAATTGAACCATCTGAGTCCGTGGCTGGGTCAGAACGCAGGAACAGTAAAAGAACTCTGGCAGTTTAGAATAAAATGTGATGCAGATGGTCTTTTCAGAATTTCATTGAATCTTATTCACTTCGGTATACTAAGTGTAGGTGGACCGTCCTTAGCTCTGCTTACTTTTAAACTGAAATTCTACAGTGCACTCCGGAATCAATATTTATTTTGTGTGCATATGCCACGTATACTGTACATATGTGTGGGTGGGTGGGGTTTTTTGTTTGTTTGTTTGTGTGTTTGTTTGTTTTTTGTTTTGTCCCAGCCTGGTACTAAAACCATGTTACAACTGACTGAATTGCATTAGAATAAATAAAAAAAAGGCATCTCCTGCATTACATTTTTTACCTGGGGAGAAACTCCAGGACAAACACCCCCCGCCCCCACCACCATTACCACCACCATATTGTACCTCCACATTACAAATGCTTCCAACATTACTGGTTGCAGCACAAATTTTGGTTCTCATTTAAAACTAAGTGTTGCTTTGCAACAATAAGGTTGTATTTTGCCTCTAGCATAGTCAGTGGTGCAGGATCTTGAAGATGGATTCATTTGAAAATCCACTGATTGATATTCAGGCTGTTTTAATCAGGAAAAGTTTTGCCTCATTTAATGTCATCCTGTTTCCCTTATCTGTAAAGTACAGTTTACCATTACAAAAATGTCTGTTGAAATAAATCATTGTTTTCTTTTCAAGGCAGCACATTTCAAACTTTGGTATAAACCTTTATCAAAACATAAGGGTTATGCAGCACAGTGGCGTAGTGGTTCGAAGGCCTGGGCTCAGCAAGGGCATTTCTGTGTGGAGTTTGCTTGTTCTCTTGTGCTTATATAGGTTTCATCTGAGTACTCTGGTATTCTCCCACAGTCCAAAAACTAAAAATGCATATTATGCTAATTGGCTATTTCAATTTGCCCCTAGGTGTGAGTATGAATGTGAATGGTTGTGTATGTTGCCCTGTAATGGTCTGTTCAGGGTGTTTTCAGCTTCGCCCAGTGTCTGAGATGGGCTCTAGACTCCCCATGACCCTAATAAGAGTTAATGGTTCGGCAAATGGTTGAGTAAGAGTGTATATTCAAGATTGAATCCATTGATCCATTATTATGTTTGTCTTTTCAAACATATCTAAATTTTACCTCTTTTTTTTCTTTTTTTACATTTCAGCCTGTCTGTGGACAGAGTTCTCAAAAATGTTCAGGGTTTAAAAGATTAAACACCAACCACATGAACAACTATGTGGTTCATTGATTTTAGTGAAAACAAGATAGGAAAAAGAGGATGACCTCATAATGTTTAGCTGTTCCACCGGTGCCTCAACAGGATTAGTGTACTAAGCTTGTTGCTGTAGATGATGGAAAAGAATTTTTGGTTGGTAGGTGGCACATAACAATTTAATAATAAGGAGCAGGTGCCCATGGACCTGTGACAGGAGATATGTATGTCTCAGCTGGCATGAGCCACAAGCTGCTTTTGTATGATGGAATCTGTTTATGCCGCCTGCAGATCCTCTTATGAACCAACCTGCTCTGTGCAGAGAAACACACTATAAGGATAACTTATGTCAACCCTTATATATTAACTTATGACAACCCTTATATATATGGAGAATTTTATTATTGATAGATGGGGGGTCCCCATGTATGAAATATGCTAGAAGGTGGATATGCCTCCTTGAACGTGCTCCCAGCTGTAAACCAGTGTGAGAATGTGTTTATATGGTGCTCTGTTATGAGCTTCCATCCACCATCACACCAACCAGGGTACAGCAGTGACTAAATAACTTCTCATCCCACTTTTAGAACCCTTGACTTAGTTGGTGATCTCCGATTAATATAAAAATGACACAAAACGGAAGACTTCAATAGTATATAAAAGGAAACATGGCTTTTCTGAATAGCCTTGCTGGGAGCTGCCCAATAAACATATTTTCAGTAATTAACACTGTTTCATTTGAACAATACACAATTTTGTCTTCATACCTTTTGTCTCTGATCATCTCCTAGTGAGTTTCCTACAGGCAGCATTTCTCCATTAAAAAGTCAGGCATTTTGAAGCCAGTAGCTGATGATGGTTTGTGCATTCAACAAGACAATTTCAGATCATAAATTCAGTCATTCATTTGCCGAACTGTTTAATCCTACTAGGCTCACGGCGAGGCTAGAGCTTATATCAGCCAACTAAGGGCGAAGACGTGATACACCCTGAACTACAATGTCAATTGTAAAAAGCGCTATACAAATAAAACTGACTTGAACAGTTTTTTAATCCATCACAGGACCAACACACACAAAACCTCACACAAAAACTCACACTCACATCTAGGGGCAATCTGGTAAAGTCAGTTAGCCTTGTGTGCATCTTTTGACTGTCGGAGAAAACCCAAGCACCCGGAGGAACCCCATGCAAGCACAAGGAGAACATGCAAACTCCACACAGAAACAGCTCACCAAGCCCAGGACTCAAATCCAGGACCTTCATGCTGCGAGGTGGATATGCTAACCATTAATCCACCATGCCACCCTCAGACCATATAGATAATCCTTTATTGTTTGTATGATAATTAGATATTACTGCTCAAAGATTGATGTTTTGTTGCAGTCTTGGATTAATTGAAAGGCCTGTGATGGCAAATTCAGTAGCATCCATATCCAGCCAAATGCAGCGTAATGTATTCACTAGTAATACATCCTTAGCATTCATTCATGCTTATTTACAGTAAAAGTAAGGGCAGCATGGTGCCGTAGGGATTAGCACATCTGCCTCACAGCAGAAAGGTCCTGGGTTCAAGTCCTGGTCTCAATGAGGGCGTTTCTGTGTGGAGTTAGCATGTTCTTCCCATGTTTGTGTGGGTTTCCTCTGGGTACTCTGAATTCCTTGCAGAGTCCAAAGACACATTAGGCTAATTAGCTGTTCCAAATGGTCCCAAGGTGTGAACGGTTGTGTTTGTGTTGTCCCTGTGATGGTCTGGCTAGCTGTACCCTGCCTTTCGCCAGTGTCACTGAGAGAGGCTTCAGCCTAGTGGCAAATAATCCAGTAAAAAATAATACTTTTGAAGTTCAAACTTTATTTCTGGAACATTACACTCACACCTCTTCTCCTTTTGTAAGACGATCCTGCAGTGAGCAGATGTGCCTGTCTTACATCCTGCTCTCCTTGAAGAGCCGGTGAAAGTAACTCAACCCCACCAAGTCCTGGAAGTCTCAACCCATACAAAGATGAAAGACTGCTGTCATAATCATCTCAGGCCTTGCTCATTTTTCCAAGGACTTGTGTTCTCTTTTCAGTGCAGAAACTCACAAAGTTGTACAATGCTGAAAATAAGTCGTTTTACAAATACGAATCTATAGCAAATGGATAAGTGGAATGTTTCTTGACCTTGAAATGTCTCCACTCATTTAATGCCTCGTGTTTTAATGATCATAGATGTGAAATTTATCACATCATTACAGTGACAGTTTTTGTTCAAACAAGGTTTCGTAAGCAAGGGTATTGTGTGTGACTGTGATCTATATACTCTTATGTGAGCAGTAATTCAAGCAAGAACCCTGAACATAGCAATAAAGAAAAACTCTCTGAAGGTGTCTGTAAGGTGAAGCAACAGCAACAGCACAATTTGCCCACTGTATTTGCTAACAGTTGCCCCTCCCTCTCCTGCTGGGTATTTTTAGGGTCTTTGGTGTGCTCTGCTGTGTTCCAAAGCTCATTTATCATCATCAGATTTTCCAACCTGGTCTAAGCCCACCAAACATCCCTTCCGTTTATCCTCTTCCAATGTATGTTTTGGGTTCTTCGCCAATTAAAGCTGGCAGCTTAACTTACACCTGTCTCATCCTATGTCCAACCAGTAATGAGCATGTGACATTCAATGGAGCGCTCTTTGATGTAATGATGTCTTTCTGATTTTTTTTTCCATTTGTTTCTGTGGGTTTTTTTTTTATGGACGGTAACATGTTTTGCATTTCTTTTCATTGTACAGAGTGCCTTCAGGTATGAGCAATATAAACACTATTTTGCAAGATATATTGATATGTAAGTCAAACTATAATAAACGTTAATTAAATGCTTCAGTGATTTATATCCTGAGGTTATCAGTCTAGATGATTATAACATGACCATTTGTGATCAATATGTTTGGAAGAAAATGAGAGATAGTATGACTCAGAGCTATACTACAAGCAGCCACTGCTTCATGAATGAAATAATTAATTTAAGGTAAGTAATCTTCCTTGCTTAAGTGGAAGTATTTATTATGTTTGGTAACAACCTTAAACTCATAATTCCTTTATTTTATTCATTATTATATAATGCACATTGTATGCTATACTGTATTGTTTATTGTATATACATTATTATTATTATTATTATTATTATCATTAAATAATTAAGTATTAAAGTAAAGAGGGCTATATATGTCTATTGCAGTTCTGTGCTGATTTGTTTGTTGTGTTGGGCAGAGAGGCTGGATTCAACTTTCCGCAATGTGTCATGAGGGCTTGGAGAGTGGGAAAGGTTGTGTGTGTGTGTGTGTGTGTGTGTGTGTGTGTGTGTGTGTGTGTGTGTGTGTGTGTGCGCGCGTGCACGCACACTCCTTGGCCTCTAGTAGGTCAGAATTTCATCAGAAATTTCATACAGCTCCCATCTGCTTACATCTCCATATTTCTACCAGAAGTGATCCATAGTGGAAAACTCAGCTATATAATATACTGCCGGGTTCAGGTCTTTGTGTGGTGTATATGTGGTTGAAAATCTGGTGTAACACCAGATCCTAAACCATGCCAAGCCCACATTAGTCTACTAACTCAAAACCTGCCTTAGAAATACAATTGTCCTAATACAATTTAGTATACATCATATTTGCATCTTGAGGATTTGGTATTCAGCATTTATTCTAAATAGCATCGGGCTATTTTGTGAGTTATTTTGCTAAACTTTTGTAATTGGTGTTGGGTAATTTATTGTTGGGTAATTTATTGCTGCGTAATTTATGGTTGGGTAATTTATTGCTCAAAAGGTAATGCAAGTCTAACGAGGTATGACAATAATTTAGTAAATCCAGTTTCAGTTTATTAAACAAACCTAATACTGATACAAATTTGTGCTATATGCAATTCAATTATAGCATGCAAAGATTATATAATAAATAGCACAACCTAGTAGAGTAAGATAAGATGAAAGGGATTTTGGATTCATTTTTGTATAAGAACAAAAATACAGAGTGAGAGAGAGAGAGAGAGAGAGAGAGAGAATAATCACATTTATTTTCAACAATTACTTTACAGTGCAAATATTCAAGGTCATTTTAACCAGAATTTTAACAGTATCTACCTTTGTTCCCCTCTGATATTGGAGCTTGTGACTCTTCCAAATGAAGTATAGAGCCCCCTAATGGTCATAGTGGGGGATTATTTATTTATTTGTTTGTTTGTTTGTTTATTTTGCATTCCTTCACAATACACTGAACTGAAATTCACAGGTAACATTACACTGTAACAAAACACATACGGTTCAGTTTGTTTAGCCATGACATAGCTTTAATGTACCAAATGACAGCCACACGCAACCCAACAGTGCTACACACTTCATGCTGCACTGGACAGCAATCCACTGCAGGAAAAGAATCATTATTTTAATTATTTGTTTACAGTTTCTGGGTTAACCTTTTCACATTTAATCTTTCAAACACCTGTGTTTGCATGGTTTTAATGTCTTCATGTGTTGACGTATTTGTACACTGTACATATATTGTATATGATTTCACTGTGCGAGCTCAACGTGCAACACCTCACCAGCTAGCAAATTCCATCATCAGATTCCAGCACTGTGCATCTAAAACACGTTCCTAGAAGTGCAGTTCACACAGTTACATTCCACTGTTGGATTTACAACTGTGTCACTTCTGCTTAAAGCCCAGTCAAGATATATGCCTCTCCTCCCCTGCTTGTACTGCAAAGTAAGCCCCCTTGCAAGGCTATAAATGTTAGCCACGTGGCATCATTTACCTCATCATTGCCAACTGGGACTCCTTGTATGGCTTCTGTCCTGCTGACCCAAATCTAAAAATCAATACCGCAACAGAGGTTCTTTGAAATGTGACCGCCAATGCTGGAGTTAATCAAAGGATTTGGATCTGACTCCCAGGGGAACCACTCAGCACCATTACATTCACCAGATTAAAGAATCTAGGTGTTCTTACTGCTGTTATAACAACAATAACATGTAACAGCAGCACGTACCAACAAGGGAGATGATTGTGTGGCCTCGCACATCAGTCTGACAGAGTGTGTATACTGGAAAAGATTCAATGTGTACCAGTGCCAATACCAGTTCAGTCTGCCTAGAGAGTAGATCTCAATCTGTTCTGTAATGCTGGGGAAGTGCTGTGACAGGAATCCGAGCCATGTGTTCTCTCATCCCTCATACAACACACACACACACACACACACACACACACACACACACACACACACACACAGACACACACACACATCAAGAGTAGTGATGTCCCTTTTAATCAATTAGCACGACTCCCTGCTCCGACACAGTCTGTTGTCTGTATGTTATATCATTAGCATTAAGGATCACACAGGGTGAACAACTGCGCTCTTGTTTAAAATGCATATTGCATACTGTAACGTGACTCCTGTAGTTAGACTTTCATGAGAAATCAGAGAATTCTGATTCTGATTCTTTCAAGCCTGGGTCATTGTTAATCCAGAGCAGCTCATCAGCAGTGAAAAGAGTACATGTGAAATAAACATAAACAAATGGATTACACTATCAAAAACATTTTTTTTTCTTAAAATCCCTCTTTGGGAAGATATTGGTATTAATTTGATACCAAGGAGCTCATCGTGGACTACAGGAGACTGCAGGGTGGAGGGCACACCCCGATTCACAGTGAGGCGACAGAGGTGGAGAGAGTCCGTTGCTTCAGGTTCCTGAGGATCAACATCACTGATGATCTGAGCTGGTCACATCACGTGGGTGTGATCACAAAAGCAGCAAGACAACGGCTCTTCTTCCTTCAGTGGCTGAGGAGGTTTGGCATGGACTCCAGAATTCTCACCAACTTCTATGCACCATTGACAGTATTCTGTCTGGCTGCATCACTACCTGGTACAGCAGCTGTAATGCTCTGGATCGCAAAGGTCTACAAAGGGTGGACAGATCAGCACAACGCATCACCAGGACTAAACGGTCAGCCATCCAGAACATCTACACACAGCACTGTAGGAGGGAATGACAGGGAATGAGGAGAAGAGAGGGAGAGAGAGAGAGAGGGAGAGAGAGAGAGAGAGAGAGAGAGAGAGTCAGACATGTGCACTGTCTCTTATAGCCACCAATACCTCTTATTTGTTTGAAATGCCAGCCGCCACTGATTAAAATCCTTTAGCATATTATCGCTTTCTATATATACTGGCTGATGTAGCCACCGATCATAGATCTAAACACAAGACTGGACAATTGAGGATTTACATGTGACATCATACACGAAAGTGGGCGCCATTTTGGAGGGCTTCCCCAGCGTTGGGTCACAGCTGAGTCACTTATATTTAGCACAGTAGTAGTATTTAAAAGTTTTATTTTGGCCTGTTCCAACAGGAAAAACAGAAAAAGTAAACTTGAGTATTATAGCTAACCCGCAATAATAGCAAATCAGGGTGAGGAATGCGGAAAAAAATCAGCTCAGATCGGCGGAGGGTATGGCTAGCCAAGAGTGGACAGAACTTTTTAAAACAAGAACCTGCAGAGTGTCTCCGTTTGTTGTACTCACTTTGTTAGCGGTCAGTGGATCAACGCAGCTTATTTTCTGTTAGAATTTATTTATATATGATATTTATTGATTTAGACTTGAACAAAATCTCTAAAAAATTTGTATTTCAGACTGCTGTCTTCTTTGTCTCTCTCTTGATTCATAATTACTTGATCTCTACTGGAACTAGATTACTGATCAATAAAACAAACAGAAGGCATACTTATATGATCAGCTGTATCCAGTTTGGGCTCCTAGCATTAGCTAAGGTGGTGCCTGTACTCCTGTGAACTCAGACAGATTCTAAGAAAACACAAGCTATTTGAGACACCACAACTGGGAGTGGCAGATTTTTCTGACTATATGTATAGCAAGGGCAGTCCATGTGTGGAAAGTACTACACAATCTACAGAAGAAGACACTAGTGTGTCTGTTCAGACTGATTTAGTCATGGATGATATAAAGGGAATGCCTTCAAAATGGTGGACATGCAGCTTCCAGTCTATTTTTTCCCAATCACTACTGATGCTATATTCAACGTTAACTTTTATAATATGCTGCCTGCTGAAACTTTACACGGTTATGCTACTTATAGCATTTTACTCTCACCCAAATGAGGATGGGTTTCCCTTTTGAGCCTGGTTCCTCTCAAGGTTTCTTCCTGGTGTCAACTGAGGGAGCTTTTCCTTGCCACTGTCGCCGCGGGTTTGCTCATTAGGGATGTGTAGGGGGTTGTAGAAAAATTCTTAGATTTCTCCTTAAATTAATTTTACTATGTAAAGCT
>JAOUQZ010044722.1:0-11180 GCA_028564935.1 Neosilurus hyrtlii | reverse complement strand
CTAAAGTATGCCAATGATCACCTCAAAGATGTACAAAGTGATTGGGAGAAGGTTCTGTGGTCAGACGAGACCAAAATTGAACTATTTGGCCTAAACTCTACTCGTCATGTGTATATATATATATATAAAAAGAAGAAAAGAAACAACAGACCTGGGAACACAAATTAATCAGTATTCTAAAGTAATTGGAATTACATCAGATTGCATTGCACTTTACTCTACATATGCACACCATATGCCTCTGCAAATGTTTTGTGTGATCAAATAACAAAACATCTTTGGACACCTGTCCACTTTCACACCTGTATTTAGTGTAGTCCAGCGAGCTCAAGCAGTGCTGACACAGGATTGAGTATCTGTACTTTGAATGAAAGAACACCACTGCACAATTCCTATTCTGCTTTTTGATTTTATTGTTATTTGTTTATTTATTTATTTTACACTATCAAATAAACAAATCACAGATATGACAACTTATCATGAAACCAAGTAAATAATAAAAAAGACCACAGGGGCCCAGGTGCTGCTGCCAGTAGGATCATTTGACAAGTCCCATGTATATAAAGTGAACGTGAAATAAGGTCAAGGTTACCCAGATACAATTCCACCCTATTCACCCCTGAGGGGACTCATACACCAGAGTTGGTAATCCTAGGTCATTTGCTTCCAAAGTGTGGAATGAATGGAACCAAATATCACCCCTATCTTATCTACTGGCTCCCAGTTAAATTACATATTGAATATAAAATACTACTTTTAACCTATACAGCACTAAATGGCCTTGTGCCAAATGATCTTAGCAAACTTCTTGTTGTTTATGATTCACCACATCCACTTAGATCAAAAGAGGCAGGTTTCTTGGTGATATCTGAAATAATGCAGACTACTACAGGGGGCAGAGCGTTCTGTTACGAAGCCCGACAGTTATGAACCAGCGTTCCATTTAATGGTGGGGACTCAGACATAGTCTCTGTTTTTAAGAGCAGATCTGTGGGGTTCTCAGGCATAGAGAGTTCTGGTAAATTGTGAAGTTAGGATGACTCGCACATGACTGCTCACCCAGGTCCATCAACCGTGGGCATTATGTAACAGGGTGCCCTCATGTCTGTCTTTTTGCTGGTTCTCTTTTTTAGGTTATGGCATGAGTCGGTTTATCGTTCAGTTTCATTTGCCAAACCAAGGAGATAAGGGGCCGTAAGTGAATAAAAGCCACTGAATTTTAGAGATCATTAATCCTTAAATCCCCAAGCACAAAAGTTACATAGCAATTCACTTTTAAGGTTTTATAAAGGTACTTTTAAATATTGTGCTGTTGTACTTGACCGGTGAATAGTATGACTTTTAACCAATCACAAACCTCAAAATCGGCCATTTTCATATATTCTCAAGAGAATTTATTTTAATTTATTTTACAACCTTCCTGCCATGGCCTAGTTTAGTTATGCTGCTATACTCAGTCATGCGGAGTCCATGCTTGCAGTCAGCACTAATAAACTCACCTCTTTAACACTGTTATGAGCATATCTAACAACCTCTCCTGACTTTTTACTGCTGGTGATTTAAACTCTTATTGAAATGATTTAGGACTACAATTCCAATTACAGTTATAAGACAACCAAATAGACTTTAAGTAAAGTCCTCTAGTGAAGTTTCTGCCACATGGTTTGTATTTTTTCTGATTTCATCCAAATGTGGTTGGGTTTCTCTTTTGAGCAGGGGTCTCAAACTCGCGGCCTGCAGGACGATAGATTGTGGCCGAACCTACCAATCACAGTGGGGTATATGGCTCTCGGGGGTGGGACATCGGCCGGGTTTGATGCAAGCAGAGAAACATTTCTCAATGAGTGTAAGTTATAGCAGCGTTGCTATGGAGAGTTTTCTTCTGTGCCTGGCTGGATACCTCGTTTCTATTGGGCACACACACAGACATTCATCCCAACGCTCTGCGTTCACAACACTTCAAAATAAAAAGTGCTTTTAAGTTGCTGCCCAGCGGGACATTATACGTATACGTACATATATTTATACACACACGTCATTGGCACTTGAGAGTTAATATAAGGTGTCTCTCTCTGACAAAATAAATCAAAGTGATGCGCACGCGGCGAGATAAAAGAAAAGTAAAAAACTCAATGCAGCCTAACGTGGTCTGCAGTCACATAGCGACACCATCAGCAATAACAGTCCCCGGTAACCCGGCCCAATTATAGGGTCACACCGATATTTGTGGGTCATTGTGTTTTATCTGCATCCTGCTATTTGCATTGTATTTGCACTGCCTCACACAATGAACATTACATATATTTCTATATGATGTAAAAAGGAGTCAAAACAAATGATAACAGCAGCACAATGTCATTTCCGCTTCCTTTTCCTGTAACAGCAGCACGGCAGGTAACAGTCCGTGAGCAGTCGCCTTTTTTTTAGCTCGCTATCCCGGTACTTTCTACCATCTACAAATGCCATGGTGTGCATGTCATCATTAAAGACATGTACATCGAGCATAAAAACAAAGGAGACTGCTACCGGGCTTTTATCCGCCGACCGCCGTGCTGGTGTTACAAGAAAAACTAAGCGGAAATGACGTTCTCCGTGCGCCGGCTAAGCGCTTGATTGAAACTTCAAGGCAAGAGAAGCCATGTTCAGAAGAACAGTTTATGTTCTTCAATGCTCCATTCATGTTCAGGACAATTCATTTTCAGAAGAAGGTTGAAGGTTAAAGAACTGTTTATACAGAGATTAGAATCTGAATACAGCAGATATAGAAGACTGAAGAAACCTCAGTCGCTGACCAGAGAAATCTATTTATTATTATTTTCATTATTATTATTTTATTTATTTATTACTGATTGATTTATTTATTCCTAATTTGTTTATTTAGTTTTTCATCTTATTTTGTGTTAAAAAAATAAAAATAAAAAGATTTTAGAAGACTAAAAATTTTAAAACAAAGCTTTTCTTGTGGAAAACCTGATGCGGCCCAGCCTCACCCAGACCCAGGTAAACTGAGTTTGAGACCCCTGCTTTTGAGTCTGGTTCCTCTCAAGGTTTCTTTCTTATGTCATGTGAGGGAGTTTTTTCTTCCACCATGGCCACAGGCTTGTTCATTTATTTATAGAGAAATGTTTAAATTCTTTGTCAAATTAGTTTTAACTATACTACTCTTTCCTACCTGATATATCGCTCAGGTCTTCTGAGTTGTCTTTTCATCCAGGCATAGTGTATGGTTTATTATGACCTTTTAGGGAAATTGAGACTTCTAGAAAGGTTTAAGTGATATAAGAGATACAAGATGTAACATGCCGAGCTGGCAACAATCCAGCACGACTAGTCTAATTTTACAATTTTCAGTTAAATTTGATTAATTAGTTGAGTGAATGATAAAGGAGGAGTTATCTTTCATATAGGTGCTGTAAGTTTTGTTGGGTTATCATAGGCCAGCCATGTTTTTCACTGTATGTGGTGAGAGGCATGTAAAAGAACCATTGCTGATTTTTGTAAAGAGTAGGCTGCATTGCCGTCAGCGTGTTTCTTCCCTCGATGGCCTGGTGAGCTGTCCAGGGTGTACTCTTCCCTTGTCCAGCGTCAACTGAGATGGGTGCCAGCCTCCCCACAACCCTAATTAGGATTAAGTGCTTCAGAAAATGAATGGGAAAGCTGGAAAGTTTTGCGATCAGCAGTCCCTTACAAAAGGTACTGATTTCTGATGCACCTCAATATCCCATGATTGAGCAGGAACGTTGCAGTGAGTATCCTTGGAAGTACTTATCAGGCCTTGGTGGACACCGGGTGTAATTAGACCACATTCCATCAAAGCCCAATTCAATGCAGGGATATGCACCATTGTTGAGAGGTGTGTATAATGTTGCCTGACTCATATTTGGGGAACAAAAGCATAAATTTGTAGTGGTGATCTGTCCTCGCCACCCTATCCTCTAATTCTCAGAACACACTGGCCAGGATTTCAGGCATAAGTCAGACAAGGAGAGGATTGGAGAGAGTAGAGTGCAGCATTGACTGGGGAAGCGGTCCCAATGGTGATCTGACTCAGCTCCACATTAGGGAGACACCAAAGGTGAGGAGGGCTCTGTCAATCCTCCATTCATCAGAATACCCCTTAAGGATTTCTGTTGGACAAGTCATGTAATAAGAGCTTAATGAGCCATGGTCTGATGGTTAGAGAAGCGGATTTTGGACAGAAAGGTCAGCAGTTCTATTCCCAAACCAGAAGAAAAATATGTGGCAGTGGGGGAGTGAGCACCCTGGGATGATGACAGAAAGTGCCCCACCTGGGAAAAAGAGTGCTCAGGTCACCATGGGTGACAAGAAGAAAGGAACTATCACATCTTTTCCTCCCCAAAGTACGATTTGTTAATTACTTGTGCTTTGTCTAATCAAACATGAACTGAGTTATCAGCCGCACATACAGGGCAGATGGAGGAGCTTGAGCTTACAGCCAGATTAACTATATGGGCAACTAGGGCACAAGACTTCAAAGGGGCCCTGGGCACTTAGGGAATAAGCAGAAATCCATGTTCATTGGCATTTTTCCATCCATTTCGTCATCACATTAATGCAGCATCTTACAGAGTGGTCAACAAGACACAAGCCATGAGGGCAGGTCGAAAGTGCAGCTTTCAAAAAATGCTAACATGTAGATAGTGTGAGGACAACTTAGAGGGCAAAAAAAAACTCACAGAGACAGTTTTCTGCACTTTCCCTATAAGCCATTAAATACTGATGTGTTAGGAATCTGGATTTTTAAAGATGTACACCGGTCAACAACAAAGGCAGTGTGAAATCTGTGTGCCACTTTGTTTATTATTCATTTATTTTCAAATGTAATTTATTAAAACAAGCTGTCAAATGATTGCAGCCTACATTAGCAGAAAGGGTGTATCAGATTAAGACTCTCTTTCTCATTATTGTTGCCAGATTATACTAGCATTTCCTTTCTGGTCTTGCGTCTTGACTTTTTCTGTGGTGGATCAAGTGAACATTTATGAGTATTTATGTTGCACCTTGCATGCCTGTAAATGTGAGGATGACAGGTTGTTTACTGTTTAATATATGTTTATAGTAAGCTGAACTAAAAGAACCCAATGTGACCTAATATTAATAACATGACCTAATAACAGCCATCATTTATCAGTGGTGACTCTAAATAAGGTTCTTTACTTCAGTATTAAGTGTAATGGAATAGTGTTGTGACAGTGATTGCCCCTCTCATTTGTTTATTATAAGGAGAAAAATAGACCTAGTTATAGTCTAATGTAATAAGAGTAGTGAAGAGTCTTAAAAAGGCACAGCAGTGTATTTACTAGAATTTGTAGTTAATTTAAAAACCTAAATTCTGTGTTCAGCAATGTCTTCAAAATTAGACAAAGTTAATGTTTTATTTGCATTTGACTTCTGCTGTCAGGCGAGCTGTCCAGGGTGTCCAGGGCGACTTTTAAAAGTGTCTTTTAAACTGACCTTTTGATATATTGGGTTATGGCCACTCATTTGATGTCAGGTGTGTAACAAACTATTATTAATTTTTAGATTCCTTATGACCAGACAGGAAATTTGTATGCACATTGACACAATTGAGACAAAATCCTCAAATGACCCCTATTTGATTTCTTTGTTGCCCCCTCCCCAAAATGCCTTCAAGTCGCAAGTAACTTTACAGTTGCCAAAGAAGGAAAAAAAATTCTTAAAGAAGAAAAAATGTAATGATCTGGAATGGCCACGTCAAAGTCCTGACCAACAGAAATGCCGTATAAGCAGTTCCTGTGAGGAAACCCAGCAATATCCCAATGCTGAAGCTGTTCTATAAGGAGGAATGGATTAAAATCCCTCCAAGTCGATGTTTAAAGTTTTAAATCAGGTTTTCTGAGAATGATTTATAATTTCTTGGTATCAGAGCAAATTACTCCTAATTTTATAAATTACTAAACTATTACTTAAAATCTGTACTAATTAAACCACATGACAGTTTCCTCTCATTTTCCTCTCAGGGCTCTCCCTCAGAGATAGGGCGAGAAGTTCTGTCATCTGGGAGGAGCTCATAGTTGAACCGCTGCTCCTCTGCATTGAGAGGAGCCAGTTGAGGTGGATCAGGCATCTAATTAGAATGCCTGTTGAACACTTCCATGGCGTGGTGTTTCAGGCATGTCCAACCGGGAAGAGAGTCCAGGGTCAACCCAGAACATGCTGGAGGGACTATGTCTCTCGGCTGGTAAGGCTGGGAAGTGGCTGGGGAGAGGGATGTCTGCTTAGGCTGCTGCCCTTGCGACCCAACCCCGGATCAAGCAGAAGAAAATGAAGATAAAGACAATTTCCTTTGATGCCTTTGATTCTAACTAGCTTCACAAACAAGTGGTTTTCTTATGGTCTTTTGTGGTTTAGTCCCAATCTCGTAATTTCCTCATGCACTGTGGACAAGTCTTATGTTAAACATGGTCATGAGTTCTATTACAGTTTTTTTTATCATTATTATTATTACGATTTGAATTAACCGAGCATTTAAGAGCTCTCTGATTACGGGCAGTCAAGTTTTTACCTCACCCACATTTTTGTTGATAATTCATCAATATCCTTCCAGTTCTTAATAATGCATTGGGCAGATCTTAACCCAGTAAATTCAGCAACATCTTCCAACATGGCTGTTTAAGAATTGAGAAGAAACTTGCAGCATCACAGTGAGGGAGCTGATTTTTCAGCTGGCAGAAAATAACGAACATCCATTTGTAGTGGTGGCTAAGTGGTTGAAGATCTAGTTTATTAATCAGAAGGTTGGGGATTCAAGCCCCAGTACCACCAAACTACCACTGTTGGGCCTCTGAGCAAGGCCCTTAATTGCTAAGTTGTATATCCTCTTATAATCTGTTATATAAAAAAATGTAAGTCGATCTGGATAAGGGCATCTGCTAAATGCCGTAAATGTTGGTCATGGCGGTATTACCACCTCAAACTTGAATTATTTTCTGCTACTGAAATACTCTTCTCCATTATTTCTTGCATAACATATTGATCAAGCTCAATCACATAGCCGTACCTGAATGAATACTAACAAACAGTAAGGTATGCAAGAAAAAAATACTAGAGAACACTACATTATCTACTGAGCTGGTTGCAAGCTAAGAATAACAAACTCATCTCATTACCCTTTCACTTATATGATCCAATTTGAATATTAGTTAGAATATATTAGAATAATACTAAATTACTAATATATAAACATAGACTAATGCAATATTGTTTCATACCTTGGATTTGTTGATGGCTTCAGAAGTTCTTTTTTTACGGTGGCCTATATGTGCAAAACACAACAGCAAAAATTAAATACAACAGAATTAACAAAAACATACCAGCAAAATGAAAGTATAGGATTAATAAAACACAAAAGCAAAATAAATAAAGAAATGCAACATCAGTGAAAACTGAGCAAAAGCAAGAACACAAAAGCAAAAATAACACACAAAGCAGAGATCATCAGAGTCCAATCAGTTTAGGTATACAAAGCAAAAGAGGTCAAAAGTTAAGGCTTAGCAAACCTGCACATTTTTCACTACGTCCTACTCAATCATGCAACATTTCATGAAGATAGCCAAAGTTATTTCAGGTTAAGAGCTGCTGAAATGATTGCCTTCAAGAGTTACAACTTATAGCAATTGGGGCCACACCCACAAATTCATTCAATCTTGAGTCTATGAGGAGTACCTGAAGGAAACCCATGCAAGCAAGGGAAGAACACGAAGACTCGAACCCAGGACCTTCTTGCTGTGTGGCAGACATGCTAATCTTTACGTCACCAGGCTACTTCATGTATCTAATTCAAAAATAAGTTGAACTTATTCTGGCACTTGTTCAGCTACATGTACAGTATAATGTCTTCAGTTACCTCTTATAATCTGTAGTAGTTTTGATAGGTATTGGAATGAAATAAAATCAATCATGCCACCAAGTGTAATTATAAATGTCTGGCCACAAACCTTGGCAAAAATAGTAAAAACCTGTATCATTCAAAAAGAACATCATCAGGATAAAATAACAGATTTATATGTTCTATAAATCCCCTCTCACTATTCACTTTGTGTGCACTTAATGTGCCATTGTTCTGACTTCTTTCCTACCATAAAATATCTATCATACAATGTAGGAAAAGATAACAGAGTTAGACAAGTACATATAATGCTCGGACAAGGGTTGAGACGCAGCATAAACTGCCATGGCAACACACCACACCGAAACCCTACTAATCTTAAGTAGCATTGGTGAATCCGAATGTTACTTCCGACATCACAAATTAACTCCTCAGCCTACCTTGATAAGCCAGTAATCATGCTTTGTAGTCAAAGGGTCCTTAGGTCAAAGGGTTCAAGAGCTAAATGCCAAAGGAAGTTTTGGTTTGTTATTGACCCACCATGTGGCCAATTAGGCAAATGAAGGAGTGAAATTTGATTGGCCATTATTAGGTCTTTTAAACAAGACACAGTACCCAAAATTTGAACTTGATCAGGCAAAAGGTGTACAAGTTATAATAATTTGCTTGGGTGGCATAGTAGTGAAGTGGTTAGCATGTCCACCTCACGGAAAGAAGAACCTGGGTTCAAGTCTTGGGCTGAGAAAAAAAAAAAAACATGGCAACCTTCAGTTTCATTGCTTGGACATCTAAATAACAATCAATATAGCTGCAAGCTGAACATCATCAGTGTCCAAGCACTTCACGTATACATAGTTTGGGTAAATGTGCTTATTACAGATACCTTGTGTCAGTTTGTTTCATGCTCTGTACATAGCTTCTGATTGCTATTAAGAAGACTGAAAGTGGATAGATCAGTTGTAAAACCCCTATGGGCAAGATTTCACCATTTTTGGGATGCCATCATAATTATTTGCTGTTTGTGGAAATCAATTTTCATGAAGTTTGAACACTGCGATGTCCTAGAGAGCAGTCCAGGGTGTTGGTGGGAATAAAATTCTGGCAAGATCAGGTGATAAAATCTTTCTGATTTTTATTAAAATGTCACGATTTGGTGGAGTGAACATTGTGTTTTTCAAGTTTTATGAAGTTTGGACAATGTGAATGTAAGTTACTGGGTGTAGAGGATTTATGGCCACACCTTAAATTTTAATTGAAATGTTACTTTAAATCATTTGGTTAGAACAAAATTTTCTTAATACATTTTTGCCAGCATAGTCAGTAAATGATGTGTCCCAAATTTGGTGTGAGTTGAATGTACACCCCATTATCACTTTTCGTAGTTTTAAATGGCAGGAACATTTGATAAGAGAAACAGGCATGTGATACTTTCAGGAACTTCAAAAATATATATATAAATAAATCAGAGAAAATTGTCTTGCATGGTTCAAAAGATTTAAATTTAAATCTCAAAAATTGTAGTTCAAAATTTAAATGTTATGGGTATAGCTCCACCATGTGGCCAATTAAGGTGATTGTTTATAATTGTGTAGTGGGTGACCACAGTAACTTAGTTGCCAAATTTGCTATGTATAACCCATAAAGATTCTGCTGTGCAATCAGTTTTAGGGCAAAAAATTATAATAAATATGGCTGCAAGCAACAATGAAAGGGCCAAGCAGGATAGCAGAGTAGAGCTGCCATGGCAACTTGATCTGATCTTGTTTAATTCTGGGTTGATGGCAAACTAGACAAAAAAAGAACAAACTACTGAACTTGATACTAAAGACAGGCCATTGCCTGCATATCATGGGATTTTGTTTAGACCAATGCATTTTAATAAGAGTTAATTCTAAAACTGGAGTATTCTTAATCCTTTTCCTATATCATTTTTATGCAATGTACACATTTAGCTTACACACACACAATGATTAAACAGATATGTAAAAAGGAAAAAACACACAAAAGGAACACTGAATATCTATCTATATACACACACACACGTGTGGATGTGTGTGTGTGTGTGTATTTCATGCAAAGCCCTAGTGATGTAATACCCCAAGTTTAAACAAGTTAGTTCCCACATCTAGATGGAACAGAAGTGAACAATGTGGGGTTTAAATGGTTGAGTTTTTGTCCTGGAAAGACATACTGGGGATATCAGGCTTCTGGATCAAGTTGCAGTCTTTGAGTGCTGCTATAAATAGAAGAGTAGGATATCATGCTTACACTCTTCCTGGCTAATGATTGCAACCAGTTACATTACACTTCTCACATTCCTCTTTCATCTCTCTGACCCTCTCAAATAGACACCACAATATATAACATAATATATATATTAAAAATAAAATTAAAAATACAGCCACAACTGGCAATGACCCTCACACCTTTGGTCCCATCATCAAATATACTAAATTTCATATGTCAATTAATTGCCCGATGGACAGGAAACACATTGGGAATTTGGATACAATCATAACCATTATAACCAATACTACAGCCAAGTGAAAAATTAAATCCATTCCAGCATAGTTAAACAATCAAACATTCCCCACTCTTTATTGTAGTGCTTCCAGATAACTATGATATACTTCGACAAACCACAAGGCAAATTAGCTGCTTCAATGATTTATTCAACAAAATTTCTCTTTTACAATGGAGTCCACTGGCCACACCCAGGGAAAAAAACAATTTATTATATATTTTGCTATACTTTGGGAAGTATCACCGGTTACCTGAGGTTGTTAAGGAATTCCAATGATGTCACATATGGCTGCAAGCAACCTTACATATACAATAGGGTCCCTACACCTTCTGTGCTCAGGCCCTAATGATGACAGTTTATACAAATTACCACAATACCCTGAACAAGAGTTGGGCTAACTCTAATGGCAGTTATGGCCCAGTGGCCAAGTTACAATAAATGGTCACAAGATGGCAAGAGGCATTTTTTGAAATTTTTTTTTTTTTGGATAGATGCAAAATAAACTAATCAATGACCTTGTAGATATACAAAACTAGTCAGGAATCTCAACCCCATTGTAGTATGCAACACAAATTCAGTCAAGAAACTACTATTTGTGGTACCTTGTGTTACGACCCCATTTACGTATATCCAGGGGTACAAGGGGTGGCGACATCAACACAACTGAAAACAATATAGTATAACAAAAAGGGTTTATTTACAATGTTCCAAAAGGAAAGAACAAACCAATAGCAAATAAAACAGGAACTAATTCTTCCTTAAGGAACAATAACAATCAAAAGTAAA
>JAOUQZ010044720.1:0-11181 GCA_028564935.1 Neosilurus hyrtlii | reverse complement strand
CACACACACACACACACACACACACACACACACACACACACACACACACACACACACACACACACACACACCCTCTCCTGGATCCATGTCGGAACCCTTACCCATGCCGGTAATTCCCGTTTGCTCTTGAACACCCGTGTGGTGGTGAAATGCTGCTCGTTGTCCTGGAAATCCATGGCGCTGTTCAGGCGGTGAAGCTTCCTCTCGCGGTGCTGCTGCCATCCCATGTACACAGCGAGGCCGATCAGGACCAAACTGACGCTGAAGCCGAAATATCCCGCCAGGTAGACGGGCAGCAGTGCGCCGAGACACTTCCCGAAAGACAGCAGCACGGAAACGGCTTGTTTGGCCGCGGTGTCCTGTGCGCCGGAGCGCGGCCCCGCATCCTCCTGCTGCATCGCCGCAAACAAAATCCCTAAAAAACCCGCAACCTTTCACCCCCCCGGAAAAAAACACACGCACAAAAACCCCCCGGCTTTTCCTTCACACACGGAGGGGCGCTGCTCGTGCGATCATTTGCGCTTTTTAATTAAAAAAACCAGGCGGTTTGATGAAACATGGAGTGGAGGATCCCGCACGAGCGACGTGGCTGCGATGCAAGAAGAATTTTTGTTGTACTGAAGTAGAGTTTCTGCGCGCGGGCGTGTCGGGGCGGGTTCTCAGAAGCTCGAGCCCTCCTTGCTTGTTGCTTCCTTTTTACTTTTTCTTCCTTTCTTCCTTTCTTTCTTTCATCTGAACATCTGGGGGGGGGGGGGGGGGTGATGACTCTAGAGGTCCACGATGCACGTGAATGTTCCGCGTATGTCGCGCGACAATTTGCGACTAACTTGCGATTGGTTTGCGAATGTTTTTTTGGTTTGTTTGTTTTTTTGTTTTTTTTTTTTTTGCAAAGATTTGCAGTGGACTCACAACTCACAATTCAATTCGATTCCGATTCTTGGGGTAATGATTTGATTCAGAATCGATTCTCGATTCAAACCGATGTTTGATTCATAACAAAGGGAGCCAATTTCACGAGTAATCACATTCTTCTATAAGCTAGGAACAACTCTTCTATAAAAAAGAAGAAATTATATTACTAGACAGCAGGTTTTGTAGATGTACTGATCCGCTTTGCTCATGCTTTGCTTGTTGGTCGTGCTGCTGCCCTGGTTCTTTTAGCTCCGGGTGATGGCGTAAGATGTGGGCTCAGGGATTTCAAGTGTGCAGATTTTGCTCACTGCATATGTCATGTCAAGCTCCTTCTTACCCAGAAAATCTGAAGTGCACCCAAACATTTGCCTTCAGCGAAGACGGCGCTGGCTGTAGGCTAAAAGCTAGTTCTGGACCCGCCACTCACTGGAACTATTCACGACGGAGGCCGTGTCTTTTCAAACGGCACGCGCTGTGAGAAAGGTTGGAAATGTTCGAAAAAACATGTTTTTAAAGATCGATTCTTGAAAATTTGGGTCGATTCAGAATGCTAATAAATAAGAATCGCGATTTAGACGTGAATCGGTTTATTTCCGGCACCCCTATTGAGTAGTGACCCAAAGAACAAGATCACATACACAAGCGACTGAAGTGAGCTTCCGACCCGACCCCGGATGATGTTTGACAAAAAAAAAGCAAATCAGTCACGTATTGGTCACTGTTTGCTCTCAAACCATTCACTTTTCATTTATACGTTGTTATCCTGAACAAAATGCAAATAAAATACGAACGATGACAAGATACACGGAATATGGCAGATGCACCAAGCCCCTAACTTTGCTCAGATTTTTCGCGTGGAAGTCTCCAACTTGTTGCTCTTCCTTTCAAACGTAAAATTAATAATTCGCCAGCAAAACGACAACTTGCAAGTGGACGGGAAAGCAGGTCAGGGTGTACCCTGACTTCACTCACAGTTGTCAGCGCAATCCTCGTAGAATAAAATGGCTCAATGAATGAATGAATGCATAACCCGCCATGATGTCCCGGCTAATTGTGTGGAACAAACATTGTTCTGTTTGAAGATTGTGATAAGGAAAGTAGTAGGTTAACCTTCGTGAGTTCATACAGCAGAACATTAATTAGGCTTTTAGGTTTGGGCTTCACTGAGTGTGTTTTAAGTCCGGAGCACATTGTTTTCGTCTATGGACACATGCAAATGTTTTTTCAGTCACAAGCCATACGTCTGAGCCGTACTCGGGTTACTTTGCCAAATAAAGTATTTGCATGTTCATACTTCCACACCCCTCAAATGCTGTAAACATTCAGTAGACGTGCAGTCCCATTATGGGCTGTAGTAGTACAGTCAACATCCAACACTATCGGAACAAATCTGTAAAGTAACAAGCGTACTAAGCAACGAGAAATTCACTCCGACGCTATTCTACCCCCGCTGCACTTTACTAGCCATGCTACTTGTGTTCAATACCTCAGAAAACACAGCACTCTGTTCAAATACTAGCACAGCAGCCATAACCAAATAGCAGTAAAAACCAGTCAGGTTGCTCTCTAATTTAATGACTGTTTAGACTTTCATTCCAATAAATACTGGCATATAATAAACTGTACATTATAACGAAATACGGTACATTAAAATTACTGTATACTGTAGTTATGTTAAGTTAGTGTCTTTAGTCAAATCTGATCCACAGTGACTTTATTATTATAATTATTATTATGATTATTATTATTTCCTACAGATTTTAACGGTGGGTTGCCAGATCTTTTCCTGACATCTCCACATCACCTGTTATTCCCAGGAGGTCTCCCAACCAAGTACTAACCAGCCCTGATCCAGCTTAGCCTCTGAGATCAGACCTTCGCTCGGTGAATCCAATAATCTTTGTTTTGATGCTAATTTACGAATTATCAGCAGAGTCAAGGTTCGCTTTATTATTCAGAACGACTTAATCCTATTAGGGTCACAGGTTGGCTGGAGCCTATCTCAGCCGACGCTGGGTGAAGGTGGACTACATGCTAAACAGCTCACCAGATCATTACAGAGTCAACACACACACAATCATTAACGTTCACACTTAGGGGCAATTTGGAATAGCCAGTTAGTCTAATGTGCATGTCTTTGAATGGTAGGAGGAAACCAGAGTACCCAGAGGAAACCCACACAAGCACAGTGAGAGCATGCAAACCCCACACAGGAACACGCTCACCGAGTTCAGGACTCAAACCCGGGCCCGTCTTGCTAGCAAAATTAATTATTACAATAAATATTAAATATCTAGTGGCCCATCATGTCTACAAACAAGTTAAATACTACTGTACTGTTATATTTAAGCAGGGTTATGTGGTGACATAGTCTGTTAAACATGCAAGCTCCACATAGAAACCCTCGCTGAGCACAGGACTCGAACCCAGACCTTCTTGCTATAAGGTGAATGTGCTAACTACGTCGGCCTCCATTCAATTCAGTTTAATGTTATTAAACAAAGACAATACAGTGGAATTTGCAGTATTAATCAGTGCAGTACAGCACAACTCGAAGCCATGCAAAAAGCTCTGAGTGTGGGATACCTCAGGTTGGAAACACTCTAGCTGAAATCTCATGATGTTATTGGCACCCTTTTTGATATTGTCACCGAGTGTGTTGGTCATGTGACACATTGGCTGGACATCGTGTTAGACAGAAGGCAGTATGGACACCGAGTGAAATGTCCCTAATTGGTCTGCCCATTACATGGAACATCCCGCAGCAAGTACAGGTAACATGATACAATAGCATAAAATACAGCGCGAGATAAAGTGAGTTCATTGGTAGTTTGTTGTTATTGATAAAGTAGTGGTGCATTTAATAAAGTGCTTAAAAGCTTATGGGCACAGAGATGCCAGAGTTCAGCTGAATTCCTGCGCCTTGTGGTTCTGCCTGAGACACCAGAACCTTTTCAAACTCAAACAGACTATTGCAAGGGAGACTGTGGTCCTGGCGTCTTGTTACACCAATGCCGGATGCAGCTTTTTTGGTAGATGTCCCTAATGGCAGGTAGCTGGGTACCAATGGTGCGATCGGCAACATTTACTACCAGCTGCAGGAATACTTTGCCAGCAACGGTGCAGTTACCATATTCCACTGTGCAATGGTAGAAGTTGGCGTGGTGTTTTCAACTCCCTCAGGAAGTAGAGATGTTGTTGAGCCTTCCTGATTACATAACTGAATGTGCCATTTTTTTCATGCTTTCACAATCTAGAGTCACTATTGGCCAAAAATAATCTGGAATCAGCAACTGGGCCAAGATATTAACCATTTATTCCCCAATTGTAACCATTTTCTCTAAATTCCTCTCAGCTGTGCCAACTTCCTGTAAGAAACTCAGTATAGGATGGCACTTCATTACAGGCACCAAGTACATGCATTCACATCTAAAGGGACATTTTGGACAACCCTGCATGTTTTTGGATGATGAAAGGAATCCAGAGGCCCTGAAAGAAACCCAGGCGAACACAGGGAGAACACTGACAGTAAGTCAGAATCAAGTTCCATCCAGGGATCCTGGAGATGTGAGGTGGTGGTGATACCCATAATTCATAAATTCGTAACAGGCTAAAAGACAATTAGGCAGCAGACACTTGATCCTACTGTTAGGAAGACGGATTGCTAATCGCTAATTAGGCGACACTGGGCGTAGGCGGGGCACAGCCTGAACAGCAGGGCAACACTCACACTCAGGAACAGCCAATTAGCATAATGTGCATGTCTTTGGACTGTCGGGGGAAACCCACACAAGCATGAAGAGAACATGGAAACTCCACACAGAAATGGCCTTGCCGAGGCCGGGACTTGGTGAGGGATGTCCAGTATGACTTAAATGGTGGCGTAGTTGTTAGCATGTCCGCCTCACAGCAAGAAGGTCCTGGGTTTCAAGTCCCGGGCTCGGCGACAGCGTTTCTGTATGGCGTATGCATGCTCTCTCAGTGCTTGCACAGGTTTTCTTCGGGTACTCAGGTTTCCTCCGACAGTCCGAAGACATGCACGTTCGGCTTACAGGCTTCTCCAAATTCCCCCTTGACGTGGATGTAAGTGTGAATGGTTGTGTGAGTGTTTCTCTGCTATCCTGTCTTCATCCAGCGTCGGCTGAGATAGGCTCCAGCCTCAGTGCGACCCTACGGAGATTAAGCGGTTCAGCAAATGAGTGAGAGTGAGTGAGTAAATGGCTACTGGTTTTATTTCCAAACAAACAGAGAATCTTTAATTACACCAGAAAAAAAGTACTTTATGTCACTTCCTGCATAACAAGACCTTCGTGGAAAATGGAACCGTCTTGGGATTTGAATCTGGAAGGGTATCTTTGAGGTTATAAAGGTCTGCTGGCATTTGGCTGCTACATATTATTGTTTTCCTTATTATAAGATGCAACTTCTCTGATACTTAGGAACCATAAGAGTCTGTACAAGTCCTGATCCTGTGTTAACTTGGTTACTGAACTTGGAACACCTCACAAGTCCATCCAAGGCCAGGTCGCGGAGCCAAACCCAGGCATCACCCTCCCCAGCGCCATTCTCTACGACTTCCTTAGACAGGATATATCTCTTGAGCGAGTTCTGAAAAAAACAAAAAAAAAGTTTTGTCTTTTACATCAACCCAAGTCTAAACATGTTGAGTGATATCTCAATGAGAGGCACCACGTCCATTCCCGAAAACTGTGTCGGTGCCTCGGGTAACACTGAGCCTTATATTAGCAGTGTGCTGAAGGTGTTTACACATTAGAACCATGTGACGAGCTGCAGTGTTAGTGCTGTCAGCATGTGGGAAATGAGTTGAAACGGCCTGCAGGCTCAGGATCTGGTAATCTATTCATAGGAACATCTGGCAGGTCTGTTAGTGCGAAAAGAAATACAGAACAATATAGCTTAAATGGAGGTATATGATGTTTTAAAAACAAATATGTTTAAGAAATCTAGTGTAGGTTTACAAACCATTTCCGTTCCCATGAATACACTGACTGCGTAATCAAAAAGAAGTGCTGCGTATCATTATAGACAAATTTTTGTATCCATTTCTATTATATAATAGGGTTATTATATAATATATATTTCTATTATATACATTTTTTAACAGTATCTAAAGAGCAGCGGGGTGAGGGTGGGGGTAGTGGAAACCTACCTAAGGTTGTTTCACTTAATCATTTAAAGGTGTAATATTTTATTGGATATATTAGCAGAAATTAAGTATATCATCAAGGAATACACACTTACTTGGAGCCTATCTCAGCTGACACTGGTTGAAGGCGGGGTACTGAACAGCTTCGCCAGACCATCACAGGGCCAACACACACAACAATTCATACTCAGTCACATTTTCATACACAGTCACAAGTTGGAACAGCCAGTTAGCATAACGGGCATGTCTTTGGACTGCCGGAGGAAACCGGAGTACCTGGAGGAAACCCACGCAAGCACAGGGAGAACATGCACACCCCACACAGATATGCCCTTGCTGAGCCTAGGACTCGAACCCACAACCTTCTTGCTGTGAAGGATATGAAGACGTTAAACTGGGGCTCATTTCTTTCTAACCCAAACCGTTCACTCACTCACTCATGTGCCAAAGCGATTAATACTATTAGGGTCACGGGGAGGCTGGATCCTATCTCAGCCAACACTGGGCGAAGGCAGGGAACTCCACACAGAAATGCCCTCGCCGAGCCCGGGACTCGAACCCCAGACCTTCCTGGTGTGAGGCGGATATACTAATTTAGAAAAAGTCACTGATATTTTGGAACCTTAAAATGAGATGTTTATATCTACACAAGGAAAGAGTGCCCTGTCATAGAGGCTTCAGACAGCTGGAAGATCCCACCAGTAAAATCTGCTACCACCGCTATATACCGCGAAATAATTTTGAATGTTACTTTATAATTTGCATCAATAAATACATGAAATCATGCTGGGTTCAAAAATACCAATACCTGTCTCAGTGTGAATGCAATGTGTTTGTACTGACCTCTTGTGATCAGAATTGTCAGTAGCAAGGTTACCAAACCTGCGACACACAAACCCAGTCATACTCCAAATCAAACAGAAATTCTTCCTAATACCCAATATAAGGTCATGGATATAAATTTACATTTATTTATTTATTTTGCCCATGGGTGATGTTAACAATTAAAAACCAAAGACGGTTATCTTCAATAAACCGGGCCCACCTGCACGGGAATCAAACCTAATGTAGTATCTACAGACACAAGATGAAAGAATTCACTCCAGATGTGCCCTATAGGGTACTATTCACATTTATGAACAATTTATCAGACAATCCAGACTCTTGAGGAATCCCACACAAACCTACGAAGAGCGTGCTTCCACACATAGTCCAAGCTCAGGATGGAACAATGGAGCCTGGAGATTTCAGGTGGCTGCTCTACCCACTGCATGATCAATTGTTAAGCAACAAACTGCACATGGGGCAAATTAGTAAGTTAATTGGGCAGCAGGCACATGGGATGGACCATGGCTTTACTTTTATTTGCACACACCAATAAAAATATTTCTTCCATAATTCTATTATTGATAATCTTCCAAGTGTTGAGCCTCAGAACACAGGTTATTGATTTGCTAACAATGTCTAGTATTGTTCCTGAAAAGCTCAAGCGGCTACCGGTTATTTTTAAAAGAATGCCAGTGCTTACACATCCACCTGATGAAACAGCTAAATTTTAACCATTGTCCCGTGCGCACATTCTCACACTACAAACCCTGTATCCATTTAAATCATGCCCATCTGATAGCCTGCTCATACGACCTATTGGTACCAAAGGTAGCCCAGCTTGTACCAGGTACTTATGGGTATTAAGTGATAAAATACTCCAAAGTAGAGCTCCAAGCAGACGAATGAAGCGCACAGGTGATTGAGGAAGCAGTAATGCCACCTATTAGGTTACCAGGGAAAAAAATGGCAGAATAAGATCAGCAAATGAAGGGCTTAGTGCCAGAACCTGCCAAGGCCATGCATGATGAAAAATGAGGTCTCCAAATATGATCAGTCACTCCAAAGTAGACAATTGTTGCAAAAAAAAAAATCCCAAATCATGCAATAACTATCAAGTTTATTCCAAAATTTGTGACTTGACAGGTTATGGCACTTCAGTCACAATTGGTGATCCAAGCGGATGCCTGGACCCCTAATTGCTGTACATGGCATCACTTCTACATAACCATAAGCAACACCAGGCAACATAGTAAGAAAAATGACAAAGGGGCAAAACATGCTCACACAGCAGCTGTGTAATCAAAGGCTGCCATGACCTTTGAAATGAAGGTCACAAATCAAACTTGGTCTGAAGCCGATCCAGGTGCATCGCCATACCAATAGAGCTGAAAGCATTTTTGCTCACCCACCTGCAAATGTAACACGCCCCCTTTATATTTATATTATATATCTAAACTGCATCAGCAAAACTCAACACAGCCTAAAAACTGGTTGTACACTTAAAAAGCTACAGCACAGTCTCCGGGTCCTATTAAATCATTCCCGCAAATCACAACAGTAATGTTTAAACCAAACTTTTATTGAACAGATATTAACAAAACGAGGCTGCATTTGTAAGTTTGGAAAGTCCATAAGAGCCCACAAGGTCAAGCCCAGAATCCGACAGGACAGCCCGGCGAGGGAAGCTTCCTCCGTCGTGAGCGGCTCCACACAAGACAGACAGCACCGCATCAGCTGGACTTTTCCTCACAAGACCCTCAAAGGGAATCCAAGATGAGCAGGATCCCAGCTGCAGCACACCGGACGCTGTTTACTTGGACCTCTGCCTCATCTTTCTCCTTTTACGCTTCAGCCTGAAGAAATCAAATAAGACGGCTTTAGATTTTCTCCGCCATGGCGAACAAATAGATTAAAAGTACATACACAATGAAAAAAAAAAAAGACATACCTGCGCATACGCTTCTTCCTCCACTAGAAAAAAAGATTGACAAGAATGACTCAGCATTTTAAATTCAAAACATACATTTAAATACACCAATGCATCAGACAGCATGTCTAGACAGTTATACTGTAAAGCGTGTTAGCATACCAAGTAAAATGAGTCGATTCAGGGAAATTACTTGATTCATGAGTCGATTCTTCACTAAGACACTAAAAATACTAGACTGCATTGCTCCAACATACACAAACCATCTCCAGTTTAAAGTTAAATAAAAGTGTATTAAAGAGGGGGAAAGTGACAGCACTGAGACTCGTAGGTGAGTGAATCAAACACCGAATCCGTGAATCGGTTCAGGACTTCCGTAAAGCATCTCGCGCTACAACATGCGCGTGCCCTGCGACGCGGCTAATGCTAACAACGAGAAACAAGAAACAATTACATTAAACAAACTGCAACAACGTCAAGGAATTGTGTACTGTTAGGACCAGAAGAGAGCGTTGTACTGTCCCGCTGGATCACGTGAACATTAATTGTAAAGCGTATTATTGTGGAAACACCTCAGACCGCCGCCATTTTGTTTTCCATGCTAGTTTGGTTTATTTAAAAAAAAAGTCAATATTTAAAAGAGAACCGCCTCTATACAGCTCAGAAACATCATCTTCGCCTTAACTATGACAAATAAAGAGCCAATTAACTATAAACATGAAGCAGTTAGTTGCATCAGTAGTCGGATGTTGTGAGCTTAGCCGCACTGTTCCCAGGCAACATGCTAAATTACCGTGATACAATTAAAAACATCGCCAGAATCCCAACTTACCTTCGCTCTCATGTCTGAGACGTTTCTGCGAAAAGATACAAAACGAAAATATCAATGGATGAGCCTCAGATAAGCGTGATTGCTTTGGATTAAGCTGGATGGTTGAAATCTGGTCTAAGGAGAGTAGCTTCCTTACCTCACAAGGGGAAGAGAACGACTTCAAGAGGACGTCATAAAGGAGGCGGAGGGTTTTTATAAAGGTGATGCGTCACAGTCTCGCGATAACAGAAGACGAGGATACAAGTCTCGCCCATAGACATGCTAAAAAGATAGACCGGTCGTGCACCACTCTCGCGGTGTCAACAGGACGCCATCTTGGATTATTATCTACGCCATGTTTGGGAACTACTTTTTCTGATCATGTGACGACATGGTCAAAATGGCGTCGCTGACACAAGAATACACATCATGTTTGTGCGAGGAGAGTGAAAAATCAAGGCACATACACCATATTTTAATATCAATTTACCTTTACTAATATATTTGTGGTGCAATATTGAGTTATAGAATTAAATATAACTATCTTTCAGAGGGATCTACTTTTGCTCTCTGATGCGTCATGATGACTGTAATGCGGTAACCGCATCACACTACTGAATAAGCCGTTATCTACATACGCCAAAACAACGGCCGTGATGTCACGGAAATGGGCGGGGTGATCCGAATGATGGAAACAGTGTTTTAATGCCACCAGAAAGAGATCTGTGGGGTTTTTTGGCACATAACATGATATTACAATATCAGAGTGTTTATTTTTATTGTTATGGAATGGGTAGTACAGAATAAATACATGTTAAACATACAACATATAAATACATATTATTAATTAATTAAAAACAATGTGATTATCCCACATCAACTCATGCTATCTGCACATGCAAACATTTTTATTCCAATAGTGCTGTATATTTTAATGTTATTTAATATAGAAAACTTATTGCAAGATATTTTTATAAATTATTATTTAAATAAAACAGGTAAGTATATAGAAAACCAATAAATTTGCCAGTAATTAGAGTATATAGATTAGAATATATATATACACACACACACACACACACACACACACACACACACACACACAGTCAAGCCCGAAGTTATTCATCCCCCTGGCAAATTTTGACTTAAAGTTGCTTTTATTCAACCAGCATTTTTTTTTGACCGGAAATGACACAGGCTTCTCCCAAAAGATGATGTACAGGAGGCACCATTGCGGAAAAAAATATTTCTCTTACTTCTCGTTGAATAAAAGTAACTTTAAGTCAAAATTTGCCAGGGGGATGAATAATTTCGGGCTTGACTTGTGTATATATATATATATATATATATACACACACACACACACACACACGTAATATTATTTATGTCATGTCATGTTATCTTCTGAAGCGCTTAATCCTAATTAGGGTTGTGGGGAGGCTGGCGCCCATCTCACCCAGGCAGAGTACACCCTGGACAGCTCGCCAGGCCATCGCAGGGCAGAAACACGCTGACGGCTATGCAGCTACTCTTGAT
>JAOUQZ010044718.1:0-11184 GCA_028564935.1 Neosilurus hyrtlii | reverse complement strand
AAAATTGTACAGCACAATGCTGCAACCAGACTACCATTCTGCTTGCTGTGATGCTGGACAAGACAAAAAAAAAAAAAGGTAATTGCTGACAAGATGGGAAGGTATCTAAATTTAATTAATATTTACGCTTCCCAATAAGGATGAACCAAGCTTTTTAGTAATTTATTCTGCATGTTATCATCACTGCAGGGTCATTATATTTTAGCTGGAGCTTAATTGTACTCTTAATCCTAATGTAGATAAATCATCACACTTAGACAAATCGCACAGTCAGAGTAGAGAAACCATTCTTCAGTTCACAGTTAAGGATATATGGAGAGACAGAAACCCGGGAGTATCAATGTCCTCCTGTTTTTCTAGCGCACATAAGTCATACTCACAAATTGATGATGGTATATCTAGATCCAGGGCTAATATGAGATCTCCCCAGGTGGAAATTTCAACAAAAATGGCTAAAGGACAAAGATCTGATGGAATACCTTGAAAAACAAATGAATTCATATTTTAAGTTTGATACTTCTGAAACATCCCAGTTGCACAGCTACATTAGGTGGGAAGCATTTAAAGCCTTCATCAGAGGCCAAATAATTAACTTTACAAGGTCAAAGTCAAAGAAGGCTAAACAAAAATTGATCCTATTGGAATCAAGAATTAAAACCATTGAAAATAGGTACTTTGTGAATCATTGTCCCAAACTATACAAAAACTTGCTGTTATTAAGAGCTCAATACAATGAAATTTCAGATACAAAAGCAATAGCTAATTTACTGAAACTTAAACAATCCGTTTTTGACCAAGCTGAGAAATCGGGTAAAATTCTGGCTTGGCGTATAAAACAATTCCACTTAGAAAGATCAATCACTGTGTCACAGAATGATAAGGGGGAAATGATCTCTGACCCTGCCATGATAAAGGACTCTTTTAAGGTCTAATATGAAAGCTTATACAGTTCTGAAATAGCCCCAAGTGAAAGTGAAAAACATAATTTTTTTTTTTTAATTTCTTGACAAAATAAATATTCCTATAATAAAGGAAGAAGAATCTTTGAAACTAGGGGATAACTTGACTTTGGAAGAGATCTCAGAGGCAATAACGAGTATGACATCTGGAAAAGATGCAGGGCCAGATGGTCTGCCGACTGATATTTATAAAAAATTTGTATCCAAATTAAAGAAACCCCTTTATAGACATTTTTTCTGATTCTGCTCAGAAAGGGATACTCCCTCCTACTCTAAGAGGGGCCTTAATTACTCGTCTTCCAAAACCTGGGAAACCTAATGATAAGTGCGAAAACAATTAGTCTCCTAAATTCAGACTTAAAGATACTTTGTAAAATACTAGCAATGAGACTGGAGCGCCTTTTGCCAGATATTATTAACGAAGAACAAAACGGGTACATGGTTGGTCGTCAAGAATTCCATAATGTAAGAAGGCTTTTTTTAATATCTTGCATGAGTGAAGGGGAGCACCAGATACAGCTTTCTTGGCATTAGATACCGAGAAAGCATTTGATAGAGTAGAATGGCCCTATTTGTTTGAGCTCCTGGGTTGCTTTGGTCTGGGAGAAGGATTTTGTAACTGGGTTAAGCTCTTATATAATGATCCTTATGCAGAAATAATTACAAACAATATTATTTCAAAACCCATAAACATTAGGAGAGGCTGTAGACAAGGTTGCCCCCTGCCCCCCCTTTTATTTATAATTGCAATTGAACTACTTGTTATTGCTATAAGAGATCATGCTACGATTACAGGTATAAAGATTGGAGGGCTTGACCATTGAATAGCTCTTTATGCTGATAATAATTCTCTTTCTTGAAAATCTGGAGAAGTCTGTTACAGCCCTTTTAGATATAATTGAGAAATTTGGTTACATTTCTGGTTACAAAATTAATAACTCAAAATCCTCTGTGGTGATTGCGTTCACGGGTGCTATGTTTTCTTGCGTGGTGTCTCTTTTGTGTTGCTGTTTTCACACAGATGGGACCGTTTCCGGCGGCTTGGGGCTCCACCTACACCTGCACACCTGTTCTGGATCTTTGACAATCACCACCGACATTTAAGCACTGTTGGGAGGCTCCTCTGGCTTCAGAGTATTCTCGCAGCTTATGCGGTATCTCGGCCAGTTCGCTAGTGAACGTTTGTTACTACTCAGGTTTTCAGTTGTTGTCGGTCCCATTGTTAATGACTGTTGTTTTGTGCTTCTTTTCAGTGCCTACTCGAGCCCCAGCGCTTCCGCCCCATCTCTTCTACGCGGACACACTCTCTTCTGGGGTCGCTCGTCCAGTGCTTCCGACCCATCTCTGCTATGTGGACAGAAACTCTTCTAAGATTGGTCATTCAGCCCTACTCGGGGGATTTAAAATTATGTGGACAGTTCCTATTGAAATGCGGCTTGGTTTTCGACCTGCAGCCCGCGAGCTATGCCACTGATAAAGCAAAAATAGTGTATGTAATAAATTCTTTGCGGGGCAAAGCGGCAAAATGGGCTACCGCACTTTGAAACAATGCGTCTCCGGTGCTTTCCTCTTTTGAGTTGTTTTCCCGGGAGTTAAGGAAGGTCTTTGATCATCCGGTTAAGGGTCAGGAGGCCACCAGGCAGTTACTGGCACTCAGGGATCCCAGTCGGTGGCCTGGTATTCAATTGAGTTCAGGATCTTGGCCAATGTGTGTGGTTGGGATGAGGCTGCGTTGATTGGGATTTTCACGAAGGGGCTGTCAGAACGTATAAAGAACGTGTCCTGAAAGGAACCCTCCTCTCTAGAAGAACTCATCTCCCTAGCGATCTAGCTAGACAACCGTCTGAGGGAGAGAGACCGTGAGTCAGGGACTCGGCCCGGGAAGTTGGCTCACCCCCCTGGTCCGTCCCCTGCCAAGAGGGTGCAAGCTCCTTCTCTCGGTCCTGACTCCACGACCTCTTTAGCCCCCCCTGCGGCATTGGAGGAGCCCATGCAGCTAGGCAGAGCTGCTAGACTTGATCACCAGGAGTGACGGTGAAGGGCGACGGACAGATTGTGCATTTACTGTGGTCTACCTGGACACTTCATTACCTCCTGCCCCTCCACACCAAGAGAAGGCTCATCACTGATGGAAAGCGCAATGATGAGCCAAACCTCTTCTCTCACAAGCTCTCCCCCTTGCATGTCTTTCCCTGCCAGGCTCCTCTGGGATCACCACACGGCCCCCATTCGCATACTGATTGACTCAGGGGCCGACGATAACTCCAATTAACTCTAGAGCCTCTCGCCTCCCCTAAGAAGGTTTATGCTCTGGATGGTCACCTCATTTCCCTGGTTACCCACCAAACAGCTCCTGTCACCCTCATCATCTCTAGGAGTCACAGAGAGACCATTCAGTTATTCGTTATCCGTTCGCCTACCTCACCACTAGTCCTTGGATATCTCTGGCTCCAGAGACATAACCCCCACCTAGACTGGAGGAACGCCACGATCATCACCTGAAGCCTTCACTGCCATTCACAATGTCTCCTGTCAGCCCTCCGTCCCTCGGGAGGTCCCCACCCACCACCAGTACCTCCTGACCTGTCTAGGATCCCTCTTGTGTACTATGACCTTGCCCCGGTCTTCAGCAACTTCAGGCACTATCCTTACCCCCCCACCACCCATATGACTGTGCCATAGACCTGCTTCCTGGGGCCCCCTTACCCTCTAGCCACTTGTACAATCTGTCCCGTCCTGAGAAAGAGGCCATGGAGGCGTACATTAAAGACTCCCTCGCTACTGGACTCATACAACCTTCTTCCTCACCCCTAGGGGCTGGGTTTTTTTTCGTGAAGAAGAAGGACTCATTTCTACGCCCCTGCATAGATTATAGAGGGCTCAACGCTATCACGGTGAAGAACAAGTCACCACTCCCTCTCATTGATCCCTCCTTTGAGCCCCTCTGTCATGCTAAAATATTCACCAAATTAGATCTACGTAACGCTTACCACTTCATCCGCATCGGGGGGGGGGGACGTTTTGGTCTCACTAATGCCCCAGCCGTATTCCAAACCTCATGAATGATGTCCTGTGGGAAATGCTCAATCGATTAGTGTTTGTTTACCTCAATGACACTCTCGTCTTCTCGCACTCTCTTGAGGAACATCAGCAGCATGTCCGCCTGGTTCTCCAACGCCTCCTAGAGAATTGCCTGTTTGTCAAAATGGAGAAATGCAAATTCCACTCCACCTCAGTCTGCTTTCTGGGATACGTTATTGCCAAGGGGCAGCTCCAACCAGATCCCGCCAAGATCCAAGCCGTCACCGATTGGCCCACTCCCACCACACGGAAGGAACAATGCTTTCTGGGTTTTGCCAATTTTTTATTTTAATTACGATGGAACGGGGGGAGTCACTTTCTTTCAGTTTCGGCATAAGTGCTCTGTGCGCCCGGTCAATCCTGATGTCATCTTCGGTTAGCGGCAGATCAGTCAGCACAGTTAGCACTAGCTTTTTAATAAAGTCCACAATGTCTTTTCCTTCACTTCCTTCCAGAACCTCATATAGCCTTAAGTTTTGTCTTTTCTCCTGGTTCTGAAGGTCCTCGCATCTTTTCACTAGCTCTGCCTCATGCTGCAGTAAGAAGCTGGTGGCTTTTCTGTGGGCCGCGGTGGCCTCCTCCGTGGTTACCATCCGCTCTTCTGTGTTAACGACCCTCTTTTCCAGCTTTGTTAGTTGCACACTCAGACTTCCAGCTGCTGTTTCAAGTCTTGTGAATGACTCCTTGTTTTGGCCTTTAAGTTCTTTTACCTCCATCCTCATCTGTTGGATGTCCCCCTTTATTTCTTGGTTTGACTCAACGATAGCTTGCAGCATCCCCTCCATATTTTTAGCAGCAGGTTCAGAAACCAACAGACTTAACAGACTTGCTGGCTTCCATTTTTTTTTTCCACGGTTCTTCGTCCCCTTCCTTATTTCTATACTTATATCTTGATAATCTATCTGTAGCGCTTGTCTTTGTGGTATTGTTGGGCATATTTTTTAAGAGTATTGTTAAATATTTCGTCTGCTAAGTTGGTTAATCAGCACAGCTCAAACATGGTGCCGTGTGATTGGTTTTTGGCACAAGGTATGCTACAAATCTGTCATAATATTTTTTACACATTTTCATCCTCTGTTAAGTTCCATGTGTTACTTCTGTCTGGTCGTTTGTCCCCAATCCACAGCAGATGAAAACTGCATTCATGTTACTCTGTTTTCTGTTTGAATGTGCCTGTAAACATGAACCGAACAAGGTGTTTTGGGCAGGTTGGAACTTGATTCCCAGTCCATTCATGGGGTTGATACACTGAGAGCCTCCATTTTCTTCTTTTTTTGAGAGCAGGTTTATAGTCTAACTAATCTAACACCATGTTGTGACTGTCTCTGTTAAATAAATACAGATACACATAACTGTATAGGAGCTACTAACTTTATTACAACTCTAAACACACAGCATACAAATGGCTTTCTTAGCATCAAGCTACCTAAAGACACACACTACTTCCAGATTCTGATACTTGGTATTTCAAAACTAAGGACCTATATGGGAGATCCCACCAGAGGTGGTAGTCGTGCCTGTCTCATGTTCTCTGTCTGGCTCTTTCTGGTATCAGGTCTAACGTTACGATCTGGCTTGACATGGACCCAGCGGAAGAGATCCGTTCAGCCAGACTCTTCGGTCCCAGGAGGAGTTGATCAAGTCCCACGACACCCAGCTGGCTACCGTTGCCACCGGAGTGCAGGAACTCGCTGACCACCAGGACCGTTTTCAGCGGGACGTGTGGGCTCAGGTGAACCAATTGAGTTCACAACTGCACCAGCTCAGCGCTAGCCTTGAACGGCTGGTTTTACCACTGTCTATTACGCCGGAATCCCCACCGCCAGCCTCCGCCCTGCCTCCCGCTGCCCCCCCCTCTCATCCTGTTCGCCTCGCTCCGTCTGATAAGTATTCAGGGGAATCCGGGAGGTGCCGCTCCTTGTTGGTTCAATGCGAGCTGCACTTCCGACCTAGCCACCTTCATCTCGGAAAAGGCTCAGGTGGCGTTTCTGATTTTCCATCTCTCGGGAAGAGCGGCAGCATGGGGCACAGCGGAGTGGTCCAGAAGCGCAGAAATTTGCCATAGCTACCAATTATTCAAAAATGCACTCACCCGCATATTCGATCATTCCTCCATGGCACGTGCTGCATCTAGAGCCCTGCATGTCCTATCGAGAAAGCTGGCTACCAGGTTTGTTGGCCCTTTCCCAGTGTCCCAAATAATTAACCCAGTTTCTGTGCATCTCAAACTCCCCAGGTCTCTCTGCATACACCCGACCTTCCACGTTAGCAAGCTCAAGCCAGTCCGTGAGAGTCGTCTGGTGCCCCCCACCAAGCCCCCGCTGCGGCCCAAGATGGTTGACGGAGGACCAGTCTACACAGTAAAGTGACTTCTGATGGTACGCAAGAGGGGTCGGGGGAGACAGCTTTTGGTGGACTGGGAGGGCTATGGTCCGGAGGAGCGCTCCTGGATACCTGCAAACTTCATAATTGACCATAGTCTGATCGACAACCTTTACAAGCGGCATCCTAACACACCAGGCCCGTCAGGAGCCGGCCCTAAGGGGGGAAGTACTGTGAGATCCCGTCAGAGATTCCCTGGCTCGGGTTGTAATTGCCGGCCCCGCCCTGATCATCCCCACCTGTTCCCGATCATGGCTCCGGGTTTAAAGCTCCGCGTCCTTCCATGGCCCATCGCCATATTGTCGTGTGCCGTCTCTGAGAGTTCTGCTTCTCACACCCGCGCCACGATCCAGCCGCTTTGCCATTGCTCATGCACTTAGTCACCCCGTGTGCTAAAATGAAAGGATCACAGTTGCAGCTATCTTGTCGTGTTCTGTCCTGCATTTGGGTATGTCAGTTTTCTGGTATCAGGTCTAACACTATATATGGCAGTATCAACAAATATTACAATATATATTTATATATATATATATGGGGGTGTTCACAATAAAACACACTTGCATAATAGTTTTAGGTATTTTTTTAAAAATCAGGATAGATCCAGGTGAGGTCCCAGTGTAGGTAGGTGCAGAGCCTAAGAGTTGTGTAATAGCATCTCTTTAAAAAGGACTTATGCATATTCCACATTTTTGACCCATAAATGTTGCAGTGTTGAATAACCTTGTTGAAGACAATGCCAGAGTGTCAAATAACGAGGCTAGTGCATGTTTACGTTTTCCACCTGGGCTGTTTGACTTGGACGTAAGCATAAGGTTTTCTCTATTTTTTTCCCTTTGGGCACACTAGTGAGTAAAGATGTGCCTGGTCTTCTGATTAGCTGGCCTTCCCTTACTTCTGTTCCCCATGCACAATGGTATCTCAGCCTATGCCATTTTGCTAGCTCTGTTGTCAGGGCTCTTTGAAAGTGCCTCTACAGCTATGAAGGAAAATAAATCATGTTTAGGTATCCCATAGAGCAGGGGTCTCAAACTCATTCCACAAATGGCTGCTTTGGCTGCAGGCTTTTGTTTCAAATAAGCAGCAGCACACTGACTTGGCTCATTTAATTAGCTGATCTGACTTCAATCACTTCTATCATAGATTCACCAATAAAGTGTTTGAGACCCTTGCCATAGAGGAACCTACAAGGAGGGAGTAGATAGAGGTCCTTTTTTTTGGGCCAGCAAAATTAAAAAAAAACAAACTTTGGTGTATATATGTTTGTGACATTTCTGGCCATACTGCTTCTTTAACAAAAAAGAATATGAAGCTGGATGAGGGTCTAGGCCTGCCACTGTCCCAACTCTAAGAGATTGTGTGAAGTGTGAGCTGTAAGTAAAGTTATAATAGTATTTTCTGTGTTTTTGCTGATAATGCTGATTACAAGCTATTCACTAACTGTAAGATTACTATCCCTCACTCATCATATCACACATTTTCCAAACCACTTATTCCTATTAGGGTCATGGGGAGGATGGTGAGAGGGCACAGCAGCATCTGCACTTCCTGCATGGAATGAGAAGAGCATATCTGCCCCCGCCCATCCTCACCACGTTTCACAGAAGCACTATAGAGAGCATCTTGACCAGCTGCATTTCTGTAGTGTTGGTTGTAGTGCTTCTGACAGGAAGACTCTGAGGAGAGTGGTGTGGACTGCAGAGAAAATTATTGGGACTTCTCTCCCCCATTCAGGACATTGCTTATCTCGAGCCATAAGCATCATCCCCTTACACTTTGACTCTCACACTTTCCTTGCCATTGTTGCTGCAGGCTTGCATATTAAGGATATGTAGGGTTTGTTATAGAAATGTTTAAATTAATTTTAAAATTTTGTTTTATTATGTATAGCTGCTTTATGACAATCTCAATTGTAATAAGTACTATACAAATAAAACTGAATTGAAAACCCAAACCATGGACAGTTCTTCCTAGCTTTTATCCATAAAACTGAATTGAATTTATGTGGTGTAGAGATGTCATAATTTTCAACATTAACCATTAAACCCTTTAATTTTAAGGTTTCTATTTTGTTTCTTACACTGCAGAAGTGAATGCTGCTCATCACCCCAATATTTGACACACTCACACAAACAACACTAATAAACTCTCTTCTGTAACCATTGCACTGTTATCAGCCTAACAAACTCTCTCTCTCTCTTTCTCTCTCTCTCCCTCTCTCTCTCTCTCTGTTGTATACAAGCTACTTCTGTGATGCCAGTGATCTTGATCCTTCTGTTCTCATTTATATTTATGGCATTTGGCAGGCGCCCTTATCCACGACGACTTACTTTTTTGAATCAAATTAATACAACTGAGCAGATGGGGCTTGAGGGCCTTGGTAAAGGGTCCAACAGTGACAGATTGCAGGAACAGGGGCTTTAATCCCCTACCTTTGGATTAGTAATCCATAACCTTAACCACTGAGCCACCTCTGAATCCTAAATCTCTCTGAACCAGTGTTTCTGAATCCTGTGATCTGTCCTCATGTGCTCCTACTGGTTGGAGTTATCATCTTTGAAGACCCTCACTCCTGCTTCTGATGATCCATATGGACCCAAATAAGCACTCAGAAACTGTGAAGATGATTTTTCACTGCTGGGGATATAAACTCCTTTACTAAAACAATTTAGTTTCTGCTATATGGGTTGTCTTTTTATCTGGTGTCACCAAAATGAGGATGGGTTTCTCCGAGGGAGTTTTTGTTTCCCACCGTCGCCACAGGCTTGTTCATTAGGAATGTATAGAATTTAGAGAGAAATGTTAAAAATCATAAGTTTAATTTTTTTACCAGATTTGTCTTTACTATGCAAATCTGCTTTGCAACAGTGTTAATTGTAAAAATGCACCATACAAATTAAACTGAATTGAAGTACTGTATATCAGCCGACACTGTGCGAGGCTTTAAATTTTATGTTTAGCAAATCAATTCTTTGCCTGATATTTCACATTTTAACATTAAAAAAGTTTATAAACTCATCACTAAGGGGTCTTATTCCTAGTTAACATTTTTGTTATGTTCTATTAGAACTGTTGCTGTTGTTGTAGCAGTACTAAGAGCTTTTCTGTAGTTATGGAGACTCTCTTTCCATGCCATACATTTAGTTTAGTTTGACGACATTTATACTCTATTCGCGGGGTGTTCTAAATACACTATTTTTTTCTCTCAGATTAGTGTTTTTTTAGAGGAGCTACAGTATCTAGTGTATAGTGTAAATTTGACTCAAAGCTCTCGGTAGCTTAATTGAGTTGTGTGGTGCCTGACAGTGATGTGACCTGTTAAGGGGGGGGGGGGGGGGGGGGGGGGGGTAGTGACAAGGTTGGTGAATATAACTGTATCCGGGAGGACCAGATTGCTACATATTCATTCATTTTCTGAACCACCATTAGGGTTGCAGACAGTGAGAGACATGGCTGCTCTTTAATAACCCAGTTAGCAGCATTGGGGGTATTTGTAAAACATTTTCAAAAATACAATGACATTTACATGTATAGCAGCAGTTTTCTCAGTTATATAATATTTTGATTGTGAACTAACATAATATCGTCACTTTATACACGTTTTTGGGCAATAATAAAATCATTATTATTTTATATAAATATTTCCTTGCTCTTGATATAACTTGTTGCATAGGGAAAAATGCAGGTCAAAGATATAGAAGAAAACCTAGCAAAGCAAACTTCGCAAAGATTTATAGTCTAGCTCTATAAATTAAACATGGGGATGTGATGGTCTTATAAAGAAAATTTAGTCCAGACTAGTCTTCAAAAGCCCAGATTTCAGCTTTCCAAAGATGGATAAAACAGGACGAGATGACATATGATGTTATTTTGCAGTAAGAGAGCCATAGATTGATGGGGCATTTCCAGTAAGCTCGGGGATGAAGAACCACTGAGAAGGTATCTGATGCCCTCGCTGACTATAACATAATCATTGCAGAGGGACTAATTAAAAGGAAGGGGTCTTAATGGAACATTCAGAATTCTAAAAAATAATCATGGGAGATAGGAGGAATTTTAGCTAGTCAATCAGAGCTAGAGGATAGTAGACCAATCAAAGTGGAATGGGCATGTTTTAAGCTCCAATTGTTTGGAACAATTTCCTTTGTGTATGTCGCAGGTGTCAAACTCAAGACCCACAGGCCAAGTCTGACTCGCCAACTCAATTTTTTGGCCTGCAAATACTTTCAAAGTATATGATTATCGTATGTTCTTCGCATCAACCATTACCATGAAGCATAATTTAGTGTCCATTCAACAGGTGGTGGCAAACCTATTTCAGGTGTCATTCATGGCTCAAGAAAGATTGCAAGCTAGCATGTTGCTGTCAAGCAACATGATCAGAAAAAGAAAGTAAATAAAGTTAAAGGGGACAAACTATAAACTAAACGTTTGAAATAAACTTATTATTTTGGCATGCAGGTTTCATGGTTGCCGTTTTTGACTCGATTATCTGCACTTGATGACCTTGAAATTTAGTAAAGTGGCCCTCAGTAAAAATAAGTTTGACATCCCTGATGTAAGTGATTATAAGTTACTTTTTCCTAGAGGCCAAATAAACACCTGGGGCCTCATGTACAAAGGGTGCGTACGCACAAAAACGTTGCGTATGCACTTTCCCACGGAAAAGTTCAGATGAATCAAGAGTGAAATGTCAGTGGAAATGTGCGGTGCTTCACGCAAACTTCATGGCTGGCGTACGCATGTTTCTGCAGCTGTTGGTGCT
>JAOUQZ010044717.1:0-11184 GCA_028564935.1 Neosilurus hyrtlii | reverse complement strand
GTTATGTCTGTCACCTAATGCCTCTTGGGGTAGTTAGTTATTCAATGAGGCCTTCTGTTGATTTGGGAAATGATTCTGTCCTGTATTAGAAACTCATTTACTCGCATGTTTTCGGGTTATCAGTGAATTCCGCTTTACCCGCCTGACTATTACCCTTTGCCTAATAGATAGTATTGCAATGTAATCCTGTTTTTCCTTTTCTTTATTTGTAAATACCCTGGATTTAGGGTATTCAAGGGGGGTCTGAAAGGGAAAAAATATATTTTGTTGTTGAAGGGATATATTCAATTAATCCTGTTTATTCTTTGTATTTCTTGTTATTGTCTACTTCAACTTCAACTTGGCATTGACGTTGTTTGATTGTTTCCTCAGACTGGCTTGAAAATAAACTGTCATACAGTACTCCTGTGTTGACTCTTTGTTTCGAGCTGCTCCCCGATCCGGAGATCGAAGATGTAGAGGAAAGAAATGCAGAAAGGGAGATACAGAGGAAAAAGGGATTTTCCCATCATAGAATAATCCTTACATTATCTCAACACTATTTATGTTTTTTCCCTTTTGTAAATACACAATTTATCACAATAATCATCCTGCACCACATCCTAGCATCACTAATCTTAACTGTTTATCACTGATAAACCCAGATTCCCCCACCTTGAGTCCTACCTCCATATTGACTCTATGGGCATGGTAGCATGTTAGCCCAGCTAGCTGGATAATGGAGTCTGGAATGTTGTCATTTAGCCATGTTTGCGTAAAAAGGAAAGCACAGCAGCCCCTCACATTACACTGTGCAGGTGAATGTGATCTATTTTATTGTCCAGTGAGCACACATTGAACAGGATGAGGAATGGAATCGCCGGTCTGTACGGATAGGCGGCTAGCCTAGCCTGGATGCCTCCGCACTTACACCGCTTCCGGCACCTTCTCACTGAGATCAATGCAGCAGGTGGGTCCGGTGACTTTTTTATTATTCTTTTTTCCCTTTCTCAAGATGGTGATGCAGTAACATGCATCGACGTCACCGGGGTCAAAAAGTTGGTGTTTATGTTGATGTTTACTTGGTCTGGTACAGACTTTTCTACACCAGCAATGTCAAAATATGGGCATAAAATCAGCTACAATTGTGTATAACAGGAATACATTGCTGCAGATTGGAGAAAATGCAGGTAACTCGATCACAGAAGATACTTATGACAAACTCCATGAACTTTGCCTACTATGCAGACTAGCACAACAGCCTGCAGTGTCTCCCAATGCTGCTTGCTGTGGGAGCAGACCTCAGAAGTAGTGTGCCAGAAACTGGAAGTGCGGAAAAAGGGCAGGGATCCTTTCCTAGGTGGAAAGCTATCGCATTACCCGGTCAGCTGTCCCTTCCACCCTGCTTGCAAATGTCTGCTTACTGGACAACAAACTGGACTACATTCAACTACAGCAAGATTCACAGCAGGAGTACAGAGACTGCAGTGTCTTCGTCTTTGCGGAAATATGGCTGAACAACAGTGTACTCTACTATTCAGCTACCAGGCCTGCTAGCCTTTCAAGCTGACAGAGATGCTACCTTGTCTGGAAAAACTTGTGGAGGTGGGTTGTGCATATATGTAAATACTAAATGGTGCAGAAATGCAATGCTCTTATCCAACTACTGCATGCTGCTGGTGGAGTATGTGATTTTTAGATGCCGACCATTCAACATTCCTCACAAATATATATTATATTGGACTGTGTTTACACAAACAACACTGGTGCTTAACGAGCTGTACTTTGAACACCCATACCACTCAACTGCATATCAGCCCCAAGTCAAACAAATCAGACCAAGCCGGAGAGAGATAAAGACCTGGCCTGAGGAAGCAATGTCGGCTCTTCAGTTTTGAGTGCACAAACTGGGACATATTCAAGCAGGCAGCCACCTATTGACTTGGAGGAATACACTTTAGCTGTGACCAGCTTCATCAGCAAGTGCACAGAGGATGTGTCTATCTTTAAGAAAATCGCTACACGTCCCAACCAGAAACCATGGATGACTGCACAGGTCTGGGGAGGAGGCAGCTCTGAGAAAAGCTGGAGCTGTCCGGGTCCATCAAAACAGCAAAGCGTACTCATGCTCAGAGAATCCACAATCACTTATGGCAGGGCATACAAGCCATCACCAACTACAGGCCTGCTCCACTCTCCTGCAATGGTGATAACTTCCTTCCTGAGGCTCTGAACTAGTTCTACACAAGGTTTGGGACGAGAATGACTCAGTGGTGATGAAAGATACCCCTTCTTCAAACAACATGGTGACCGCCTGTCCACTGAAGTTAGGAAGACCCTGCTCAGAGTCAACCCATGGAAAGCTGCTGGGCCTGATGGTATACCAGGACTGGCTGACGTCCTTACTGATGTCTTCAACATCTCTCTGACCACCACTGTTGTCCCCACCTGATCAAGACCACTACTATCATTCCTGTACCAAAGAAATCCACAGTGACCTGCCTCAAGGACTACCGACTGGTGTACTAACAACAACATATCCCTCAGTGTGGAAAAAACAAAGGAACTAGTCATTGACTTCAGACAAACTACACACAAACACACTCCACTGTGCATCACCAACCTCCCAGTAGACACTGTCCTGAGCACAAAGTTTCTGGGTGTACATTACAGACAATCTCACTTAGACTCAAAACACCTAACACATTACAAATAAAGCCCAGCGTCTGTACTTTTTGCGGAGGCTGAGGAAATGTTGTCAGGATGAACCTCCATCCTGACAGCATTTTACAGAAGAACTATTGAGAGCATACTCAGCAGTGCCGTCACAGCACAGCAACCCTGCAGTGGATTGTGAAGACGGCTGAAAAGATCACTGGAGTCTCTCTGCACACCCTCTTAGACATCTACGATACCCACTGTCTGAGCAGAGCCAGGAACATTGTCAAGGACAGTACATATCCCTCTCATGATCTCTTCTCCTTACTACCACCAGGTAGAAGGTTCCGCAGCACCCCCTCTCACCTCCAGAATGGGGAAGAGCTTCTTCTCAGACTGTTGAAAGTCCTACAGTGCAATATATATCAACCTACAATATTAACTGCTGAACAACCTACAGTGCAATATATATCAACCTACAATATTAACTGCTAAACAACCTATAGTGCAATACATATCAACCTATAATATTAACTGCTGAACAACCTATAGTGGAATATTATATAATATAATATAATTAAATGAATGATATTAATAGCACTAATGTATTACGATTCGACACCAATCATGATAGAACATTGGAAGCGTGGTAGACCGCAGGACAATTTAACAGACCTTAACAGAGAGGAACAGCCCTTGATGTGCCATCATAGGGGATCTTGATGAACTTGGAAACATGATGCCTTCAAGTTTCATTTCCTGGATGCATCCTGCCTCCTTTTTTATACCCCGATCATACTCCAAGTGTGGTCATACATCGTGGAGTTTAGTGCTTTTTTAATTGTGGAGAATGCGGACATTGTGCCCCAGTGTAAACTTTCGAGCATGTGTGTGTGTGTATTCATTCATTATCTAAGATGCTTAATCCTAATGTACTGTATGTATGTATGTATATATGTATGTATGTATGTATATGTATGTAGCCTAATACTACTAATACTAATTAGGGTCTCAGGGAGGCTGGTACCCTACTCAGCTGACTATGGAGGAAGGGAAGAGTATAACCTGAACATCTCACCAGGCCATTGCAGGGCCAACACTCTGTGTGTATGCATATATATGTATAATTGGCACCCTTAATTAAGATGTGTACTTAGACTTCTAATGAACTATATTTTTCCGCCCAAACAATATAGAATCACAATGAAAAAAAAATTAAATTTTAACCTTTAATTTAATCCCATTTAGAAATAAACTTTTTATATGAAATCATATGTGCCCCAAATATTGGTACCCCTGCAGTTAATACTTTGTACAACCCCCTTTTGCCAACATGACAGCACTTCTGTAACATTTTACAAACAGCTTGTTGGCATGTAGATTGCATCTAAGGGTTGTTATGGAGAATTTGTGCCCCCAAAACATCACTCCTTGATGCAGTTCTCCAAGAGTGAGCTTTGGATTTTTTTTTAACTACCCTTACCATTCTTTTCACTGTGCATGGTGGCAAGATAAACTGGGGTCCTTGGCCTTGTTTATCACTGGTCCAGTTGTTTTGTTTTAAACTTCTTAATTATTGCTCCGACTGTGGATATGGGCAATTTTTTTATTGCCTCTGTATCTAACCCATCTAGAGTGACACACACACACAAAGTGAGCACACACAACCCCGGTGCAGTGTGCTGCCACACACATTGGGGATGCCCAGACAGCAGTTGGGGTTAGGTGCCATGGGCACTTTAGCCATGAAGGTGGGGGAAGGGAAGGTGCAGCTCACTCCCCAACCGCCACATGGTTTGTCCTGTGGGTTCAGGAATCGAACCACCGACCTTTCGGTCCCAAAGCTGCCTCTCTAACCAGTTACTAGATTATGTAAATGTAGGTGAGTAGCTACTTTCTTGTATCATGTCTGCCTGATTTGAATAACATGTTCTCTTGTCTTCCCTATGTTGAAAAGAGAAATAGGCCTCTGTGTTACTTCTTATTTATACTCCAGGAAAAGTCATTAATTAGTAATTAAAATAAATACTCGAACAGCTATTAAAAACTTAAGTAGAAATGACACAAATGTTCAATTACATTAATTTTATAGGAATTATTGGGGGTGCCGATAATTGTGCCACAGGTGTTTTTATTAAAATAATTATTCCTTAGTGATGGATTTAAAAAAAAGCTTTACTTGAGTTAAAGGTCATACTTTTCAAAAATTTTCAGAGTTATATTAGGCTCCCTGCGATGGCCTGGCGAGCTGTCTGGGGTGTACTCTGCCCTCGCCCAGAGTCGGCTGAGATGGGCACCAGCCTCCCCGAGACCCTAATTAGGATTAAGCGGTTCAGAAAATGACATGACATGACATGACATGACATATTAGGCTCCTACACTACTACAGAGTGGAGAATGCAGTAGCACATGTACAATACTGGTTTTAAGTTGAACTTAGAGATTTTGGACCCCATGGCAGAGAGTGCAAAACACATTGAATGGACTCCAGCATCACCTTTGAGGGTGTTCGCTATAAGGGATGGTACATGCATGAAAATTTATTCAAGGTATGTAGATAAAGGAAGAGTGGAGACAGTTGATGGAGATGGGGCAATATGTAAAGCATCATGATGCATATTAAGTAGTCAGGAAATATAATTCCATTTTTTTTCCTTTTCTGTCATCAAATTCTCTCCTTTGTCTGCTTACCGCAGCAAGAAAGTCTGGGAATATAGCTGTAGAACCCAGAAATGCAGATTCAATTCTCAAAATAACTTCTATGCATCAAGAGAAGGTCATTTCAAAGTTTTACAAAACAAACAAAAACAACAACAACAAACAAACAAACAAACAAAACCCCACAGAAAACCATGTCTCTGAGTCTTCTAGAAGGGCCCCATGGCTGGAGCCTAGACAGAATCTTTCTATCATCAGGATATGATTAAAATACTCCTTTATGCCTAGATGGCCTATCAAAGGGCTTTCACCCCTTGTTGGGACTTGAATAAGTCTTGAATAAACACCTTAAATTTCTGTCAATTCCAAGTGTTAGAGGTGCGAATCATCCCAGGCCCTTGAAGATATCCAGGAACCCTTTTGAGACCAAATCCAGATTATAACAAGGTTATGACACTACCCCTGATTACTTCAGAAATAATGTCCTGGGGGGTTTCGAACAAAAACAGTTAGATTTACGGCTGAACCTAGCAAAACAACTACAGACAGTGTGCCATTGAGGACCCCACCTGGACACTTACTCACATGAAATAAAAATAATGGATTTCAAAGACTAAACTTTCAAAGACACACACCTACACTTACATACATATTTACCCACAATCACTAGCAACCACACTATCAAAGAAAAAAAAACAACCAAAGTTCTTTTGTAAAAAACGTTTTTGGATATTTAGTGTCATTTAACCTGAAAGTGCACTCCTATGTATAATCTATGTATATGTAAGCAATATGTCGTATAGTCATGTATTCCTGTGATGTATTATGGTATGTTATATACAATGTGTAAATAGCCAGAATAGGCACATAGAGTTACATATCAAAATGACAATCAATTTCCCCTGAGACCAGATATATGTAGTAATTGCCAAAAAATATACTTGGAACTTATATTACTTTAATAGTAACAACATGCAAACCATGCAAACCACCTACAAGCTTCAAGTGCCAAGGACACGTTCAAGTCTCACCAATCCTTTGATCTTAAAGCACCACTGTGCTCTTCAACTTAAAAAAAAAACAACAAGAATGCTTATCCAAGCCAACTTTAACTCACTGACCCATCAGCCGAGATCCTTCTCCACAGCTACAGACAGACTAAATAACTGTGTTTCATCCATTTTTAATATTCTGGGTTGATCTGTACACTGTGTGCACAATTATTAGGCAAGTTGTATTTTTGAGGATTGTTATTGTACAACCATACAGTGCTTTTGGTCAATAGAAAATGTTAACAAACCCTCAAACCTGAACATATAAGTAGTAAAAGTAAAGTTTTGTTTTTCTTAAGAGGATATCTATAAGTACACCATTATTAGGCAACTATTTGTGTGCAGAATTATTATGCAACTAAATGAAAAACAAAGATTTCCCCCATCACACTTGTTTATTTTCACCTGTTAAAGTGAAAATAATAAACCAACTCAAAATTTACAAATTGTTATGGTTATACAGAGGAAATAGGATCCACACGCAGACTGAAGAGGTGTAGAGCACAATATTTAATAGATAACAGATAATCCAAAAACAGCTGTTGGGCTTTTAGTGAGAAGTCATGGGTCAGTTCTTGTGGGATGCTGAATAGTTGGTTGTTCGTTGGTGGAACGGACAGTTGGGAGGGTTGGGACGCAGCAGACAGGTTTAAGTTATTCTGTTCAGTGGTAACTCCAAACTGACCAATAAGAACTGATATGGACCCACATGTATCGCACTCATTTTCCAACAGGATGCTTGATTTGGGTTCAGGTTCAAGTTTATTCTTAATTTCAGGAAGTTCAGATATAGTTTTAGGAATATTTTCAGGTTTGGTCTCGGATACAAGTCGAGACTGGGTTTCTAACAGGAGGTTAGTCTTGGGGTCAAGGGAAATTTCAGACTCTCCTTCAAGAGGAAGTTCATACTTGGGTTCAGGGGCAAGTTCATGCTTTGCATCCAATTGTAGGTTAGACTTGAATTCAAGGGCAAATTCAGATTCTGCTTCCAGAGGGAATTCAGTCTTGGGTTTATGGGAATATTCAGACTCCCTTTTCTAAAAGCAGTTCTGCCATCTATTCAGGTGCAAATTCAGATTCTGTTTCCAACAGGGTTTCTGACTAGAATCCAGTGTCAGAGGGATGTTCAGAATTAGTTTCAAGCAGGAACTCAGTGTTAATTTCATATGTAAATTCTGACCCTATTTCCAGTGGAGCTTCTGAAGACCTTTGGGAAGGAACTGCTTGAGTACCGAGTCTGCGAGATGGAGAAGGCGATGAGAAAGCAGAGTTGGACATTAAATCATGTGTTGACTCCTTGGACAGGCATGGAACTCACTGTTGTGGTGGAGCTCTCCGTGCCAGGTGGAATGACCCAGGCCCTGTTGGCAGGGTGAACTGTCTTCATAGGCTGATTCTGCAGTTCCAACAAGCAATTCCTATCACTACGGAATGAGCTCACAGTTATATTTAGTTTAGATACCACATATTTAAGATCACCCAATGGAACACACATCTTCTCTGAGTAGGGTTCAGGAGGAGGCAGTCGAAGACCTGAGACTGGAGCAGTGGGCTGTGATAAGGCTGGTGCTGGAGCTGGTGGTGGGTCTTGAGAGAGTTGAAAACATCGATAATGGCTGTGGACATGACTGCCAAGCTTTTATGAAGCCTCTCCATCTGGGTTTATTGTTTCCCCAGCATGATTCCACATTGCTCCAGTAAAGTCCTCATCTGGTGAAGGTCTGCTGGATCCATGATGGCCAGACCATACTCTTAGGGTTGTGTACAGAGGGTTCACATGCAGACCGAAGAGGTGTAGAGCACAATATTTAATAGATAACAGATAATCCAAAAACAGCAGGCAAACTCGTAGTCAAAAAACAGGCAATGGTCAGGGAGAGGCAAGAAGTCAAAACATAGGCAGAAGTATCCAAAAATCACAAAAGTTAGTAAGAATGGTCAAGGAACAGGCAAGGTAAAAAACTACTAGACAAGGATATATAAACGCTTGTTTTTTTTAATTAGAAAACACTCATTCATTAACATTACACTATACTAAAAGACATACTAGAACCCACCACATTTTTCTTATATTTACTCCCCAGTCCATCTTGTGTCAGTCCAAATTATATTGGTTTATCCAAATAAAACCAAATTCCATTATATTTCAACCAAAAATGTTCCCCAGAAAGACAAACCTCAATCAATAATAATAAAACAATACATGAATAAATATTCATTCATTCCTTTTCTAACCCGCTTAATCCTATTTAGGGTCGCGGGGAGGCTGGACTGTGGGAGGAGACCGGAGTACCCGGAGTGAACCCACGCAAGCACAGGGAGAACATGCAAACTCCACACAGAAACGCCCGAGCTGGGAATCGAACCCAGGACCTTCTTGCTGTGAGGCAGACGTGCTAACCACTGCACCACTCTGCCGCCCATAAATAAATATAAATAAATAAATAAATAAATTTATAAACAGGAATCAAACAAAACCACAAAAAAGCCTCACAACCCCAGCCAAAACAAAACAGCACGGACCAAAACCCTGCAGGTATCCCTCCCCAACCAAGTCTCTTGCCCACATTTTCCCCTCTTTTCCACCATAACACTCAGTAAACAAACCCAAAACTATTCAACAAACAACCCCCCCCAAAAAAATAAGAGCAACACAAAACATTTTCCTTTTCCTTTTTGTTGTTTTCCTCTTCCTTTTTGTTCCTCCCTTCAAAGAACTTCAAATAATAAGGAAAAAGCAAACAAACCAAAACACCCCCAAACCTGAACCAAAATCCAAAAACAAAATAACACACTGTCCCCATCTGCGCCCCCTCTCTAATGCCCCCCACTGAGTCTCTGCCTTTCCCACCCCTACTTGCCCCCCCCGTCTATTGGTGCCGTGGCCACCAGGGGCGTTCCATGGCTGTCCCTCCCTTGAAGCCCTCTCTCTCCATACCCCCTTACTCCTACCCTCACCAATTCACCTGCCCTGCCCCCCAATTTTACCACTCTCCTCCATCTGTCCCTAAAGACGGTGGACTTGCTACGTTGTTGACGCGGGCTCTGGTGGCTCGGGAGAAGGCTTCATCCTGACCCCCTCTGCTCCAGGAACATGGATCCCCTGGAATGCGGGTTCCCTCCTAAGAGCCTCAATGTGGGGCTCCAGATATAACACAGAGCTGTGGTGAGAGTGGACATGCTTGTCTCTCTCACCCCCCCTCCCCACTGCTCAATCAACCCAGAGTGGAACCCATTGATTTCTACTCGGCTCGCTGCTCCCCTGTACAATAAACGCACCATTGCCATGAAACCCAGCCCACAGCCCATGCGCTCTAATGTCTGGAATAGGAACGCGTGCGACACCCGGTTGAACGCCTTCTCTTGGTCCAGACTCAGCACGGCCAAAGGCACCCACCGTTGCTCGGCCCATGCCAGCACATAAAGGATTAGTGCCAGGTTCATGCTGATCATGCGTCCCGGTACGCCACACGTCTGATCTGGGTGTATCGCCGCAGCTATCACTTTCCTCAAGCGCAGCACCAGGAGTTTGGCAAAGATCTTGTAATCGAATATTAACAAGGTTATCGGCCTCCAGTTTGCTAGGTCCATCCTTTCCACTTTCTTATGCAGGAAGGCGATGTATCCGACCCTCGCTGAATCGGGGAGCTGTCCTATCGCCTCCCTATGCACCCCTATCAAGTCTGGGCCGACCAGCAGCCAAAAGATCCAGTAAAATTCGACCTGTAGCCCATCTCCGCTGGTGGCTATACCAGTCTTCAGCGAGCGCATGGCCACCTCGACCTCTTCTAGGGAGATTGAGCCCTCCAGCGCTGCTGTTCTACCATCCAATAGCCGACCCTCAACTCCCTCCAGAAATCCCTGTCTGGGTCTGGCTCCGAAGAGCTCCCCGTAAAAAGCCTCAGCCACCCCCAGCATCCCCCTAATCGATTTTTCTATGCGTAAGTGTCCCCTGAGGCCCTCAATGTATGACCCCCGCTGCCTCCTCCTGACCCGGTCGAAGAAGAACCACGTGGGCCATTCATCCTCCTCGTGTTTCTTTTTTGAGGCTTGGATCCAATAGAGGCGGCAGAAGGTCTCCCGGAAATGGGGTCCTCCAGGACCGTGGTGTTCATTTTCCACTGACCCTCCCCCCTAACTCCTCCCTCTATGCGAATGCTGCCCACCACCAGGCAGTGGTCAGAGGCCCAAAAGGGCCTCAGGAAACACCCCAGCACCCTTACCCTCTCCCCCACCCACAGGAGGTCCAGCCGCGCCCTATTCCCCCTGGAATTTTGCCAGGTCTACCCCGGCGCCTGCTGCTCCACTGCTCTATACAGGTCTTTAAAACCCCCCTATCAACACCAGCCTGTTCGTATACACGAGGGGCTCCAAACTCCCTTCCTCTCCACCTTTCATCCACACATAATACCCGCCCTGGCACCACTGAAACACATTGCTCGACCTCCCACTCAAAAGTTTTAAAAATTACCCCTACCCCATCCCCCTTCCCTTCTCCCACCCCCCAGGCAGAAGGCCCCAGAGTCCACCCCCCCTGCAAACTCATTCCCATCCCGCTCTGAACTTAGATGGCACTCCTAAAAAAAAAAGAACATTAAAATCAACAAAACACAAACAATTGAACACCGCAATTTGCTTTTTCCTCATCTTTATCCCCCTTACATGTAAAGTGCCCACCTTAATGCTTGCCATTATATTTTTCCTATACCCCCCCACTCCTCCCCCCAACTTGCTTGTCTTTTTGCAAGGACCTGTGTCCACCCGTCTTCCTCTCCCCTTCTCCTTTGTTTCATTTCCCACCTTTTTTGTTCTCTTCCCCCCCCCCCCCCCCCCCCCT
>JAOUQZ010044716.1:0-11185 GCA_028564935.1 Neosilurus hyrtlii | reverse complement strand
CTGCTTGCACCCAGCACTAATAAACTCTTCTTTTACCATTACACTGTTATGAGCATACCTAACAACCTCTCTCTCTCCCTCTCTGGATTTCTAAAATTCCTTTTTAAATTACATTTACTATGTGAAGCTGCTTTTCAACAATGTCAATTGTAAACATTTTTTATACAAATAAAATTGAATTGACCGAATAGAATTGAATACAGGCAGTTCATATTGCCCCTCTTTAAAAGGGGCACAGTGGTAGTGGACATTCTGCAGATAGGCACATAAATCTTACAGTGAACAGCATTCTTACTCTGTTAGTGTTTCCATGATGGTGTCGGAGAATCTGTTGAACATGGGGATCAAAAATCTTCCAGTATTATAATGACTGGCCAGAGGTCACTGCTCTATTAACTTGCTTACAAAAATTATTATTTAGTTTCATTTTCATTTTGAATTCCTCTCTTTGTACACTTAAGATGTGTTTGTAACTGTGTAATGTGTAATCCAGGACAATCGTGATACAGAATCCACATGAGTGGAAAACAGGGCTTGACAGGATGGCAGAATATGTATTAGGCTATAGACGACTAAACCTTCATATCATGGAGGTTAATGTCATGCAAAAACAGACAAGCAAACAAACACTCAACAAAAAAGCAGGTTTAATGTTTATTAAAGGCATGTCCTGCACAAAGTATAACCTGTGCATGGTCAACCCCATGGTTTTTGAAAAACATCACTAATTAATGCAACTAAATATTCTCTTGCCAAACAGAACTGCAATTACTGATTTCTCAATTTTTCACCAATAACAGGGTACAAAATTGTTTGAGAACTTGCAGGGTGAGATATTGACTTTGATTCAACAAAAATACCCGAACATTGCTGAAGTTTGCGCACGCACAGTTGATCTGGAAAATAAATTCTCAATATCTGTCGTTCCTTGTCGTGTGCATGTCTTCCTCTTTTCCGTTCAGACTCAGTTTTGATGGTCACCATTTTTGACTCTCTTTTTAGTGCAAATTTGTCACATGATCGCAGTTTTGTGTACACAAATGGCGAAGTTCAAGTCAGTAAGTAGGTATCTGTTAGGTTTGTTTGTTTACACTGCTTAGCTCTTATTCAGAGAGAAAAAAAACATGGTATTTCGCACTTCAAAGTGTTTTGATTGATAATAATGGTCAGAACTACATGTATTTATTTGATTTTTACATATAAAATGTTGCAAATAGGGCGGCACGATGGCATAGTGGTTAGCATGTCCACCTCACAGCAAGAAGGCCTGGGTTTAATTCCCAGGCTTGGGCGTTTCTGTGTGGAGTTTGCATGTTCTCTCTGTTCTTGCATGGGTTTCCTCTGGGTACTTTGGTTTCCTCCTGCAGTCCAAAAACATGCATAGTAGGCTAATTGACTGTTCCAAATCGCCCTTAGGTGTGAAAGTGAGTGTGAATGGTTGTGGGTGTTGACCCTGCGATGGTCTGGTGATCTGTTTAGGGTGTTTCCTTTCCTCGTTTAGATGTTGGCTGAGATATGCACCAGCCTCCTCGTGACTTCAATTAGAATTAAGCAGCTTAGAAAATGAATGAATGAATGTTGCAAATAATTAATATAATAAGGACATGCCTTTAAGTGACAACCAACCAAATCAGCTCACAAAGCCAATGAATTTTTATCCCATGACCAGTGAGAAGTGCACAGGGGGACAGCAGTGACAACACGGTGATAGAAGGGCTTGAACCCCAGACCTTCGGATCAGTAATCCAGCACCCTACCACTGGGCCGCCGCTGCTCCCATTATTATTATATTATTATTGTTCTTATTATTTTTTACCACTACTATTAAATAGAGAATGCAATTTCTTCAGAAATTGGGGTGTGAATGCTCAAAGCTAAAGGCTTATGCTAAACTGGATAGCTGAAGCTGAATGAAGCCTGAAATGTTTTATGTGGAATATTTTAAGACATACAGAATAAAGGGCTTACACACACTTTCCCTCTGACAGTTGAATTCAGTGAGATTCAACTTGAGGTGCACCTCACAAACTCCTGCCTCCTGTGGCCAGACCACAAGTCCTATCCTCTTTTATGTGTGTGTTACTAAAACAGTGGTCATGGGAGCAGTTTGAAAAAGTGGTACTTTGTCCTTTCGTCAAACTGTGCAGGTCAGATTTATAATGTGAGTAGATAGGGCAGTTGGTTGGTGCTCCTTTTGCTTGGAGGGGTCTGGAGACAGTTTACTTAGTCCGTTTGCTTATTCTGACACATGTCTGCAATCAGCACAAAAATGGTGTAAAAATGATCTATGTAGAGTAAACCTTGTGGGAATGAGAGCGAGGTTGAAGAGAGACCTTTCACAAGATTTTCACAGCTCCTCTCCACTCTACCTGATGATGTCACGGACTCAAGTTTTGAGCATCTTGCAAAAACTTGACCTCAAACAAAGTTGAATATGTGTGAAAAAGTGTGAAAATGTGAAAATTTTGAACATTCCATCAATGCATTTTAATAGGAAAAAATTCCTGAAAAACGTTGAATATTTCGGAAAATTTGAATGTTAGGAATGAGAAAAATAGATGCAGGAATGTTCTAATTGAGCTGAACATTTTATTGTTTGAATGACATTTCTACAATGAAAAATGCGGAAGGAGATAAAACACGACGTAATAATAATAATAATAATAATAATAATAATAATAATAATAATAATAATAATAATAAAGAATTAGTCCGTAGAACATAGGTTTGAATGCTTTCAGCATTCACACCAAAAATAATAATAATTATAATAATAATGACAACATTTATTGTTGTTGTTGTTTTATTATACGCTTTCCAAAAATCATAGATTGTATTAAATAATTGCATTACTATGATCATATTATAAATGTGAGTCAAAAGAATCAAAACAGGTTTAGCTTGATTCACCAAAATAATCGAAACTGTGAAGTGACTCACGATGCCCATCAGTGAGGTGTATCATTCACTTCTCCACATTCACTCCTCCTCTTTCTCCTCCAGCTGATCCTGTGCTGCTGCCTCTTCTCTATCTCTCCTCCTCTTCTCCCCTCCTCTATCTATCCTCCTCTATCTCTCCTCCTCTTTTCCCCTCCTCTATCTATCCTCCTCTATCTCTCCTCCTCTATCTCTCCTCGCGTCCTCTATCTCTTCTCCTATATCTCTCCTCCTCTCCTTCCATCCTCTGTCTCTCCTCCTCTTCTCTTCTATCTCATTTCCTCTTCTCGCGTCCTCTATCTCTCCTCCCATCCTCTATCTCTCCTCCTCTTCTCCTCTATCTCATTTCCTCTCCTCCCCTCCTCTATCTCTCCTCCACTATCTTATCTCCTCTCCTCCCCTCCTCTTTCCCGTGATCGGAGATGGTGGGTGTGGAACACGTGTCATTTCGGTGGCTGCAGACTGCACTTCGACTCTCTGGCCGAACTCATTGTCCACTTTGGCAAAGAACGCAGCAGAGATGTATGTATTATGTAATTAGCACATCCACAAAAATATTTCACAGAAATATTACTACATTTCAAGCGAAAAGTTGTCTTATGATAACAGAATGTCGGCCTGAAGATCAACCTGAACTGCAAAACTGCACAAGACATCTTATCCATCTAAAAGCAGCCTAAGTAAAGACACACACACACACACACACACACACACACACACATGCACACCGGATAATGTTGGGGTTATAAAAATAAGGCAGTGTCCATATATTCATAATAATCTGATAAAAACGTATGATTTAATAAGCAAACATATCTATCAATTTTGATGTCATCATTCTGTATGTACTGCTCTTAAATCTGCTGGGTAAGTCTTCTTGTATATTTATGTGTTGCAATGAGAGCCAATAATGAATGTGTAATAAAGGATTATTAGATTATTAAATATAATAAAGAGGCCATCTCAATATCCACTGACCTATAACTATGTACAAAGTATTGATGTATCATTAACATGGTAATCTTTCTCTAAAAAAGTACCTGTCATTCATCAGCATTTTAAAACATGAAATGACCATTAGGGCGCAAGGACACTTCATCAAACAAGTTTGGATGGGGACATGGTCACTTTTTATCAACCAATAATCAACGTTATGATGAAAAGAGTTATTTTCCTTCTGTCACTTAGCCTGTACTATAAACGCCATTAAAACTAAAAAGTTTCCGGTGATGATAATAATATTCATATTCATGCAATATTAAGCTTTAAGATTCATGTAACGGAAAAAAAAAAATTTTTTAGTAACGTATACATATATAATTCTTTGTATATTTGAGAGGTAACATCAACTTCTTTTGTTGTTTGTGTCACTTCCGTGGTCAGTGGGTCCGCCATGTTGCTTGCCCCGAGTTGCTTGTCATTGGGCAGGCGAGTAAACTTGGTCTAAACATCCGCTGGGTGCAGTTTCGCATCAAGTTATTTTATCTTATACGACTGTTTTTTTAAAAAAAAATTGACAATATAAGCTTTCTTGTTATATGAAAATTACATGATTTCGCATTCATTTAGCCATTTTATAACACAAAAGGAAATTTTTAAGCCTATATTTAAACCACTTTTAACGGAGTGACGGGAATAATTTTATATGAAAATGCAGTTGACGAAACGGTCTAGCAGTCTGTCAGTGTTTCAGAGTGATTCAGACAAATGAGAAACGTCGCGAGCTATCAGAAACCATCATGCTTTGCGAACTGCTATGTAGCACTGGGCTGACGTTCTGTCAGAAGGCTGGTACAGCCTGTTTTTAATTGCTGTTAAATTTATTAAATATGTCAGTTATACACATGGACATGCAGTATGTTAAACACTTAACTTTTGCTTTTACACAAAAATATATTTAATATTACAATTACTGTATTTAAAATAACTTGATGAAAAATCACTCTTATCAGTGCTGGTCAGCATTTGTTCACGCTTGCTGCGGCAGCCCTTTTCTTATCTAGCAACTCATCTTCATTCTGGGTGAGCATACCAGCTTTAAGGTGTACTTCCTCTCGGAATAATACTTTTCTAAGCTATTTAAAGACATGCCCACACTATCAGCTTCTCATTAGGGCAAGGCAAAACAGTGCCTGGATGCCAAATTTGCATTAGGTCCATGTGAAAATCTAATGATGTTTTAAGTCATATTTATGCAGAAATGTATAAAATTCTTAAAGGTTCACAAAATTTCAAGCTCTACTGTTTGGACCAGACCAAACAAACTAACACCATCCTTTGTTATTTTGCAAGATTCCCAAGGTTAAGGTCTTGAGAATGCATATACTGAAATCCTTGCGGACGCTCTATTTATGTTTACACGGGAAATAGTAGCATGCCAGTGAATGTCAAGGCTGAACGCAATCCCCTGCTTATGTCACACACATAATGTCAGAACTTCATCTTCATCTCCATCTTGCTTGATCCGGGATCGGGTCACGGGGGCAGCAGCCAAAGCAGTGAGGTCCAGACGTCCATCTCCCCAACCACTTCCTCCATCTCTTTAGGGGGACACCAAGGCATTCCCAGACCAGCCAAGAGATAGCGTCCCTCCAGCGTGTTCTGGGTCGACCCCGGTGTCTCTTCCCTGTTGGACATGCCTGAAACATCACACCAGGGAGGCTTTTGGGAGGCATTGTAATCAGATGCCTGAGCCACCTCAACTTAAAACTAAATTGGAGTGCTGGTGGTAGGAAATATAAAATTAGCGATATTTATGCAGTATAGTTATATTTCCCATAAATATTCACGTGTTACTAAAAAAGTACTCAAGGTGATATCTTGACACTGGGTCTTTAATGTGTATGTATTTGTGTGTGTGTGTGTGTGTGTGTGTGTGTGTATGTACATGTAGATGTAATACTGCTATAATACACAAACACACATTATATATATGTAGATACTTGTACATTTGTCATTTGTGTGTATAGATCTATGTTATATGATATTATGTCCCAAATATACATTATGTATCCATATATTATATAGATGTACATGTGTGTGCAACATCCTGAATGCTACTGTATACTATACATTAATTGTTAGGCTTCCAAATCATGAGAAGTCCCCCGATAGACATTCCTAATGGGTCGCTGAGTGCAAGAGGGCAGATGCAGCACCCTTGAAGTCGGCCTTTGTATGCAGTGTCCACTTTGAACTTGCATGTGTCTAAAAATTAATTTATTTTAATTAATTTTTATACCAGCAAGTACCATTAATAAACACACACATATATATATATATAAGGTATTAAAACATTTTGATAAGATCTAAAGGACGTAAACAAGAGCATACTTACTACTGGCAAATTTATTGGTTTTCTATTTATTTAACTGTAATATTTAAAAAATAACTTTAAAAAATATGTTGCAATAAGTTTTCTACAATAAACCACATTAAAATATACACCACTATCGGAATAAAAGTGTTTGCATGTTGCAAATAGTATGACTTGATGCGGGATAATTACATTGTTTTTAATTAATAGATAACATGTATTTATTCTGTACTATGCATTCCATTACAATAGAAATAAACACACTGATATTATGATATCATGTTTTGTGCCAAATAAGCCCACAGATCGCTTTCTAGGGGCATTAAAACATTTTCTTTATGCTCACGGTCCCCACGCTTTCTATAGCAAAAACCCACAAGGGGCCCTCTCCAAGATGGCGTCATGTTGACACCCCGAGAGCGATGCACGACCGATCTACCTTTTTGCTATATCTATGGGTTTGACCCACTGGCTATTATAAACAAAGAAACTAGCAAAGTAAAAATGATCAGTGCCCCCGTGCGGCCTGTTGTGGGATATAAATAATGATAGTATGACCAAGCAGAAAATCTTCAGTTCATGCTGTATTTGTCGTCTTCTATATCTTGTCTAATGATTTCAGTAGATTCTCAGAATTCTTTAAAATATAATGTTGAAATTTTGTCTTTGCAAGTGACTATCACTGATAAGGAATAAAAGTATTTCACAAAAGATGAATCTGAATTGTTGATCCTCAGTAATAGGTTAATTTTTTCTACACACAACTTTGAAGAATTTGACTTTTCATTGCATTTTTTAAATATCTATGCCCCAGGTATTTTTAAATTCATGCTCCTCATACTATGAGAGGAAACAGAGCAAATATTTACATTTATATATGGTATACTGTATATTGGTGGTGTAGAGGTTAGCACGTCCGCTTCACAACAACAAGGTCTTGGGTTTGAGTCCAGTACTCGGTAATTGTGTGTGGAATTTTGCATATTCTCCCTGTGCTTGCATTAGCTTTCTCCTGGATCTCCGGTTTCCTCCCATTATTTGAATGATGTGAGTTTTTTGGACATGGATCCTCAACATTCCTACTTTGCATGTGAAAAGTATTGAATTTCAGTTAGCAAAAGATCATTTTTCAAATTCGGACCCTGGGTGGGGTGGATTTCATGAGCTGAACCCGTATCTGTCTGTATGTGCTGGTCAAGAAAGGACTGGGACCTATACAGGTATTAGTACAAAACCATATGTCACTGTATGGCTACATTTCAATTTCCATTACATTTAAGTACTATGTTTATACTTCAAGAATCAAACTGATTGGTCTACAAAATTTGCTTATTATATAAATAAATAAGGCAGCTCCACAGTGCAGGGGTGAACACTTCACCTCACGGCAAAGAAAGGGTCTGTATTCTAACCTGGCAGCCAACTGGAGCCTTTCAGTGTGGAGTTTGCATACTTCCCCTTGGCTGAAGTTTCCTCTGGACGCTCCCGGTTTCCTCCCAATTGCACACAGGTGTGAATGTGAGTGTGAATGGTTGTCCATCTCTGCTTGTAGACATGTTCAGGGTGTATCCGCGCCCAAAATTAGCTGGGATTGGCTCCAACTTCCACTCAACCCTGAAGGATAAGCTAATGGATGAATGGGTGAATATATACGTGTGGAGTCTATAGATGGATAGACAAAGGGATTTTTGTCAGAAGCATGTGGACATGGTAAGACAAGTCTGCTGGGTTTTTATACCCGAGCCTACTGCTTATGCACAGTTAGCGTGAAGCAACTAGGAGTTCAACTCCTCCGGGATGGGACGCTAATCCATTGCAGGTTTCCTTCCCAGTGTTTTTTCTGGTACTTATTTATTCTGCTGGATGGACAGAGGCACACTTGTGGTTAAGACTTTGCCCAGGGGTCTTAGCACGGTGGGGGTCTAACAGGGATTTCAACTGAAGACCTCCAGATCATGAGCCCAGCACCCTAACCACTACAACACCGGCCCCACCATGGGTGGAGCTCTGTCATTCATTCATTCAATTTCTGAACTGGTTAATCCTAATTAGGGTCACGGGAAGGCTGGCGCCCAGGATCTCTGTCAGAGTTCCAGTTTATTCCATATGTGCTCAGTGGGGTTGCGCACAAGACTCTGTGCAGGCCTATTGACTTCCTTCACACACAGGGGCATTGTCATGCTGAAACATGTTTGGGCTCAATTTAGAACATTGATGCATTGCAAACTTTGTGTTAACTTTGAGGTCAGGGTGTACATATTTTGACATCATTTCATAAATTCTATATGGCTTGATTGTAATTACAGATGCATGAAACACCAATCCTTGTGGCTCTACTATCTAGCCATCCATTACCATCTATACCACTTATCCATCAGGGTCCCAGGGGAAACAGGAGCCAATCCTAGCTGACTTCAGACAAGAGAATGTGTAAAACCTGAACCAGTCACCAATCTATATACCGGGATAACACAAAGACAATTTCGAGTAGCCAGTTGACCTAATATGCATGTCTTTAGACTGTGGGAGGACACCAAAGCAGCCAGAGGAAACCCACGTGAGCACAGGTTGCACATGCAAACTACATGCATATTTGTCCTGTTTGGCCAATGAGATTCAAACCTACAACCTTCTAGCTGCCAGTGCTAACCACTGTGTTGCTGTACTAAAACTTAGAAATATTCTATAAGTGTGCCTTTGATGTTCTTTGATTTACTTTCCTTTTTCCTTTACTTTTGACCAAGAAAAATGTTCGAATTATCTCTGTGTCATCACAGAACTGATTAATACAAATCCCATCAATAAGAATCACTCAGTGGATGGCACGGTGGAGCAATGGTTAGCACATTTGCCTCACAGCAAAAAAGTCCCAGGTTCGATTCCCCAGGCTCGGGTGTTTGTATGTGGAGTTTGCACGTTCTCTCAGTGCTTGTGTGGGTTTCCTCCTGGTACTCCAGTTTTCCCCCACAGTCCAAAAACATGCACGGTAGGATAACTGGAGGTTCCAAATTGCCCCCGATGTGAGAGTGAATGGTTGTATGAGTGTTGTCCCTGCAACGACCTGGCAAGCTGTATCCCACCTCCACCCAAAGTCAGCTGAGATGGGCGCCAGCCTCCCCGTGATCCTAACTAGGATTCAGCGGCTTAAAAAATGAACGAATGAATGAATTACTCATTTGTATTATGGTTATTATACAGATAAGATCTGCGATGGCCTGGCGAGCTGTCCGGGGTGTACCCCGCCCTCGCCCAGAGTCAGCTGAGATGGGCGCCAGCCCCCCGCGACCCTAACAAGGAATCAGAAAATGAATGAATGAATGAATCCAGATAGGATCATGTAAATAGAGGTCAGCGAGTTATGAGGACAGTGAGGAGTCTTAAGAGGTTAAATGTTTATATATATATTTTTAATACTGTGAGGCTGATTCAGTCCCTGGAGTAAAGTTCACACAGGCCTGAGGATCCTTGGAATTTGCAAATGCATCAATACCAACCATTGTGATCAGTCAACTCACACACACACACACACACACACACACTCGGCACAATAGATTTCCTGTGTCACTGCTGTAAAGTGTGCACAGCATGCTGTCTGGGGCCTGGGGTCAGGCCGTGATTTGGGTGCAAGCTGCCAATGCATTTACAGGTGGGAGACGCTCTGATGCCTTCATCGGTGAAGATCTCCCTGTGGACACCCTGCTGCTTTTCACATGGAAATCAAGCTGACTTTTATTAGCTGATCATTCAATCCAGGGGATGAGAGAGAGAGAGAGAGAGAGAGAGAGAGAGAGAGAGAGATCATTCAATCCAGGGGATGTGAGAGAGAGAGAGAGAGAGAGAGAGAGAGAGAGAGAGAGAGAGAGAGAGAGAGAGAGATCATTCAATCCAGGGGATGAGAGAGAGAGAGAGAGAGAGAGAGAGAGAGAGAGAGAGAGAGAGAGAGAGATGACCATCTGCCAGCCGGATCATAAAATTAACAATAGGCGTAAGAAATAAACCTGATCAGAATATTATAGGCCTGGGAATTTAAATACAGGTTTTATTCTGGCAGCAGTGTTTAGGGTGGAAATGGAAGAAGAGGTCTAGACAATGCAGTTATTTTATTTTGTCATTGTTGATCCCCTTTATTATCTGAATAGAAACTATTCGCCAGCTGTCTGAGGCACTCGCCCCTTGTTTGGCTCTTTTGTTTGCGTTTTCTTCCCGCTTGCTCTATTCAATCCAACAGCAGCTCCAGCACACAGAGGAGCGTGTATTCACTCACACAGGGACCCGGAGTCTGGCTGATTAGGGGGGAGGGAGTAGACAGGGAACACACATATCTTCCTTTCTTAAATTCTGGATCCATTATATACAAAAATAAAATCTCATCTCCTTAGATTATAGGTGTGAAATTAATCAGGGCTGCTTTGGCAGGTTTTTTTTTGGTCAAATACTATCAAGATTCGGGTCTTATTTATATCTACCCCCCCTATTTGTCAGGATGAAATGGTACGGCCCAGAGGCGGCCGTCTCTTTTGAGTTGGTCCAGCATCTCATCAGCATTTCCACTGGAGTTCCTGTGTGTCCTGAGTGTCTGGGCTTCATGGATTAAAATAAAGTTGACAAGTTAATTTACAGACTCAGTCTCGGAGTGAACATTTTAAAAAGGTAGGATTAAATAGATAAATACTGTAGGTATCAGGTACTTTTACTTTATTGATTACATCAAGCTGCAATAATATCATCTTTAATTCTGTATGTTTATATTTATTATTTATTATCTACATTTGTTATGCTGTTATTAATAGCATGTGATTATGAAATCGTCATGCTATTGATAGTTGTAGCACAGTAGTGAATAAAATGCTAAGATATAATAGTAATAATAATAATAATAATAATAATAATAATAATAATAATAATAATAATAATTATTATTATTATTATTAT
>JAOUQZ010044715.1:0-11186 GCA_028564935.1 Neosilurus hyrtlii | reverse complement strand
CTGTTTTAAAAAATAAATAAATCGTACTTAAACATGAGTCAAAGTCTTGGATATCCTCTTCCTTGTACTGGCATGTTAAAATTTGCCAAACCAAATAGCATGTACACATTTCCTTTGGCGGAGGACAGCCCATCCTCCGCTTAACAGCCACCTTTAAGTCTGACCACTTCTTCTTAACTCTGCTTGTGTACGCCTTTCTGACCTCACAGCATTGATTCCCTCACACACTCTCTTCCACTAAGACCTCCTGCGTTTGTTGTTCTTTCAGGAGGACAGCGTGCCAAACACTACATTTTTGCGCACCTCCCCGTCTTCCTCATATTGTAAGGGTTTTCTGTTCCTGCGAAGAGGGGAATCTCCGGTGCATGGTTCATTTAAATATGATTTGCATATTTAAATGGTTGCGTGGACAGGGTGGGGTCGGGTCGGGTACTCGTACATGTGCGCTAAATTTCACATTGATTCGGATGTTTCAAAGGAAATGTGCCTGGATTCATGCGTATGCACAGATTCATACATCTGGATTTTTTTGTGTACGACATTTTTCAGTAGGAATTCCACGCAAGTACATGAGGCCTCTGGTGTTGAAAACAAATTAATTCATTTGCCGAACCGCTTAATCTTACTAGGGTTGCGTGGGTGCTGGAGCCAATCTCAGCCGAAGGTGGGTAAAGGTCGGGTACACCCTGAAAAGCTTACCCAGGGCTAACATGGAACAGCCATTTAGTCTTATGTGCATGTCTTTGGACTGTTGGAGGAAACCCATGCAAGAACGGAGAACATGCAAACTCCACAAAGTAACGCCCTCACGAGCCCAGGACTCAAACGCAAGGACCTTCTTGCCGTGAGCCGGACGTGATAACCGCTACGTCACCTTGCCGCCCATGGCCGAATTAAAAAAAAAAGTCAATTGAATATATACATTTTAGTTTGCCTTGCCTATGTTCTCGTGTAGTATATACAAAGTGTCACTGAAGTGTTCAGGGTTCCATCTCGTGAACTATGCAGTGACATTCTCCTCGACTTTGGTAAATATTTATGATGGGCTTGGTCTTTTTGTAGTTTGTATTTTGTGTGTGAGTGTTGTGGGTAAGCATGTTCGGTTATTTCGTGCTAGTTTCCATCGTGTGTGTGTGTGTGTGTGTGTGCAGGTGTAGGTTTCCATGTTAACTTGGATAAAAGTTTTCTTGGAGCCGATGTGTTTGTGTTTTAACCGTAAATCATTTCATTAGAGCTGAATGTCTTTGTGAGACCTCGTATGATCTTCACCCAGCTCCTTAAAACATGTGGAGGTTCTTCTCCGGACGAAAATTAAAATTTAAGCTAACGTGCGATTGCAGGTAATGGGATTTTTTTGGCCACTGGCTGCGGCACTCCAGCGTCTGCTCGAGATATCAGCATACAAATGTAATTCAAACAGCATGTAAATAAAGTGAAATGTTGCAGAGATTTGCTGGATGTGTGAAAGCGTGGTCCTTTTCGCTGTCGCCGATACAGGCAGGGATAGCACTGTGACTTGTGTTGCTCCTCACAGGTTTGAAAATGAATAATTATTATAAATAACAGTGCTAACTTCCAGTGCTACTGAAACTGATACTCTATTTACACACCCGTGCATTTTGGTATGGATTATTTCAGGGGATTTTTTTCTTTTCTTCCATCCTTTCTACTCACTGCACTCGTGTAGATCAGTGTCAGATCTTAAATGGCCTGCTGTTCTAGAGCAGCCTTTCCCAAATCTCTGGCCTTGAATTGAGTTTGTATCGGGGTTTGTCTTTTGTACTCTGCCGGTCAGTTTAACACTGATGTGGTCTCTGTCTCTCTCATTGTCTCGCTCTCGCTGTCTCTCTATCTCTGTCTTTTTCACTGTCTCTCTGTCTCGCTGTCTCCTCCTTTCTCGCTGTCTCCGCCTTATTCTCTTTTTGTCTTGCTGTCTCTCTCTGTCTCACTGTCTCTGCCTTTCTCTGTTTGTCTCTCTTTCTCCGTCACACTATTTTTCTTTGTCTTTCTCTCTGTCTCATTATATCTGTCTTTGTCTGTCTCTCTATACCTCTGTTTTTCTCTCTGTCTCACTATATCTGTCTTTCTCTTTGTTTCTCTATATCTCTGTTTCTCTGTCTCACTATACCTCTATCTTTCTCTCTGTCTCACTATATCTCTGTCTCTCTCTCACTATATCTGTCTTTCTCTCTCTCACTATATCTGTCTTTCTCTCTCACCATATCTCTGTCTTTCTCTCTCACACTATATCTCTGTCTTTCTCTCTCACTATATCTGTCTTTCTCGATGTCTCACTATATCTGTCTTGATATCTCACTATATCTGTGTTTCTCGATGTTTCACTATATCTCTGTGTTTCTCGATGTCTCACTATATCTCTGTGTTTCTCGATGTCTCACTATATCTCTGTGTTTCTCGATGTCTCACTATATCTCTCTCTCTGTCTCACTACATTTCTCTGTCTCGCTGTCTTTCTTTCTCTCTGTCTTTATCTGTCTTGCTGTATCTCTGTTTCACTCTCTTTCCCCTCAGTCTGTCTCTCTATACCTCTGTCTTTCTCCCTTTCTCACTATATCTCTCTGTCTTTGTGTTTCTCTGTCTCACTATATCTGTCTTTCTCTCTCTCACTATATCTCTGTCTTTTTCTCTGTCTCACTATATCTCTGTCTTTCTCTCTGTCTCACTATGTCTTTTTTTCTGTCTCACTATATCTCTTTCTCTCTCACCTTATCTATGTCTTTCTTGATATCTCTTTCTCTGTCTCACCTTATTTATGTTTTTCTTGATATCTCTTTCTCTGTCTCACTTTATCTCTGTCTTGATATCTCTTTCTGTGTCTCACTTTATCTCTGTCTTTCTTGATATCTCTTTCTCTGTCTCACTATATCTATCTGTCTTTCTTGATCTCTCAGTATATCTCTGTCTTTCTCTGTCTCACTACATCTCTCTCTGTCTTGCTGTCTCTGTTTCTCTCTGTCTCGCTGTCTCTACCTTTCTCTCTCTCTCTCTGTCTCTATCTGTCTTGCTGTATCTCTTTCTCTGTTTCACTCTCTCTCTCCCCTCAGTCTGTCTCTCTGTATCTCTGCTTCTCACTGTCTAGTCTTTCTGTTTGTTTTTCTGTTTCTCTCTGTCTTACACTCTATCTCTCTCTTACATATCTCTGGCCAACACAGTCTTAGCTTCTGGCTTTGGTAGTGTTAGCGGGATTAATACCAGTTATGTGTATGATGTCGAAACTAAAACACAAACCAGAAATTCTGAATGTTTGCTTCACTGAAGCTCTTTGAAATAGAGAGGCGAGGCTTCAAGTATGTTTTGTGGTGCGCAGTAATGAAAGCTTAAAAATGAACAGGTTGGATTGACCTCTCCAAACAGCGTTCTATACATCAGAACAAGTCAGGAAATGTTTTCTGTGAAGAGGAGACTTTCAAGACAGTATTGAGTGTGATTTCTGATGTACTGTAGCTTTTGTCAGCCATGATTGATATTTCATCACAGTCTTGTCCCTAATGTGGACCAGGCAGAAAAGCACAAAGCATAGTTTTGATGTGGAAGAGTTTATCAAAGGTAGATATGGCAGTTATGGCCATTACTGAGTATCAGCTAGGCATGTAAATCGGCCGTCGATACTGCGCACGAACATCGATGTACAAAAAGGCACGAAAATCTTAAAGAAAATGTTAAAACAAACCATCGCCTTCAGTGGCCACTTCTCTCGCCCAACATCTCACGATTTGCATTGAATCGGGTCACCTGGTATGAGGGATCCTTCACTGCCTTTTACGGGAGAATTTCTTCCCCCTTTATATTTGTTTAATGTGAAATACAAGTTTATTTCTCCAAATTCCAATGCTGGTGGACCAATGTTGCCTGCAAATCTCATTCAGAAATTATTACAAGCTGCTCCCTTAATGAGGTCATGCCAACACGCCCCTCTTCGAGCATACGTGAGATCTCGTTTAAACCAAAAATGGTGTCATAACAAATACAAGGCGAATGCCGGTTCTAAGCAGAAAATAAGTGAAAAATGCCATAAAATCGGACAGAATCGCACCAAATCCACAGGAATCATTATCGGAAATTATCTGTAAGTAAGATTTCATTAATAATACACACTTTCAGGGGTTCAGTCGAGCATTTATTTGATAGTTTTATTGATGGTTACAGGACTAGTATTGACACAAACCAGATTTGAGTAAGAATTTGGAAGTAGCGAGATTAGAGAAATGCTCGTCAGTGTATTTAGTATCACTGTGAAGGATATGGCTGAAGGTGTTATAGTTTGAACTTTACCTTACTTCACTTTGAAACCTGACCGTCAAGATTTTTTTTTTCGTGTTGTGATATCACCTACGCCATTGCAGCTCCCGGTGTGGATTATTGATTTCCGTCCACACAATATTGTTCTTACAGACTGGCCCTTTATTAGAAGTTTGTTCAAGGGGTCACAGAAAATGTTCATTTGGGGTTGATTGGAACGCTTATAGGCTTTCCACTTGTTCAGAGAAGGAGACCAAATCACATCAATCCTTTCTACAGTTGGGTAGTTTTCCGATTAAGGAACACCACTGTGTGTCAAAAACATGAAAATATCAAGTCCCTTATATTGCCATTCTGATTTGCTTCTTTGATAGAGGAAGTCTTCATAGCTAATAATGTAAATGTTCTTAATAGTAACAAATAAATATTTCTGAATTTATCAAACTTTTAGTAAGTATTGCTCACAAAAACTACAGTAAATAGACACCCAGTAAAAGATAAATACACAAGGATGCTAAAACGTGAATATTAATCAAGCACAGGAATAAGTTAATGTAATATGATGATTTTAATTATTAAACAGCCAGTGCAACAAAAGCTTTGTTCAGGAGAGGATGCACTTATGATGGAAATTCCACCTGGTGTGCTTGCATGTCCTCTTGGTTAAATGTCATTAGGTGGAATTTCAGGAACACTTGTGTGGAACTACAGTATGTTAGGCGTAGCTTGTAGTGTTTTATGTGATGTCAAGGATGCTTGCATATGCTTATTTGGTAAAATGCTATTAGCCCTTGTTCAGGAAAGGACATTTTGGACGGAAGATAACATGCTAAAGTATGGTGCACGCACAGACCATTCCAGACATGTCACTGTGTAGAAATATTTAGCAGAAAAACTGTGAGCTCATTCATACAAAAAAGGCGGATAGCGCTTTCTCTCTGAGTGTGTTAGGCTGCCTCCGCATGCGCAGCAGATTGTTAAGAGGCAGGTGGCAGCATCGCATTTCTCGAAGGGGGCATGTGCATGCTTACGCTCCTTCCTGGTTGGTGGCAGTATGTGATAGGGAGGCAACACTTGATGGGTAGAAATTGACTAAAAGGATGACTAAAAATTAGGGGAGGGAAAAACGTAGGAAGGTTGACAGGTGTATGGATAGGACAATACGTGCAATCTGATTGGTTAACCTCGCCGTTAGCTAGCCACATTGTGCACTTTGATATTTAGCTGCTTCCAGAGAAGCATTCAGCGTTTTCTTGAAGAGAGAAAGTATCCAGGAAATGTCCTGAAGCAGAGGTGATCAACCCTGGTCCTGGTGATCAACCTTCTTCAAGCCTTTAGCTCCAGTCCTAATGGCGGCCCCGATAGAACGGATGATCATCTTCATTTCATAGTCTTTAATCATGATTAGATGATTATATGGTTCGGTGTGCATGGTTAGGGTTGGAGATAAGTCTTCAGGAGAGAAGTTGTTCAACAAAGGAAAGAAAACAAACTGAAAGCCCTCACAGACACGGATGAATGCGCCTTGTTTAGAAGCGGGCAGGTAACAGAGGCTGAAGTAAATGTAAAAAGGCCACGATTTTAAAATACCATGTAATAAACTAGTTATTAATTATTTGCACTCGTTCTATACTAAAGACGTCGAGGTGAGATTTCGCTGTACAGACCGAGGGCTCAAGGTTGATTAGTCGGTTTTATTCTGTTGTAGCAGCACCTGCCAGGAAGTAGGTATTAGGCAGAACGTGAACAGTTGGAAATTGCACAGTACATAGTTTTTTGATATTGGAAGAATACCACATGGTTCCACACCAGCTACGGTATTGTTACACACCAATGACAGCTCATGTGAAGAGATGTATGTGACCCTGCAGTGCGTGCACAGTCCTGATACACGGTTCTTGTGGTTTAAGAAGGCTGATACCACTGAAGAGAGCGTGGATTGTCAGCTCTGGAGCGGCTCATGGAGCCCATGCAGTGATGCTTTAAAACTCTTTAATCTTTGTGTTTGTCCATTTTATTTCTTTCCTACTGAAGAGCTGATGGAGCACTGACTATTTTTAGTCAGTGAAAGAAGCCACACAGTAAATGCGGCAGTGCTGGCAGCTCCAAGCTGATCCACGACACCGCCTCATGGGGGCCGCGAAGTCGTTCCTCTTTCCGAGTTTTAGAAAACTCACTACTGATAATGTCATTTTATTTCCATTGAAGTTCTTTACTTCTCTCAGGAGTTTCCATGTAAAGTCACTTCTCTTTAAAACTAATTTGCATGGATGGTACAGTAGTGCAAGGAGAAGCAGGCGATTCTGTCCCATAATGCACTGCACACCGGTGTCTGTTGTGATGTGCTGGCTAAGTGTTCATGCTCAGTGCAGAGGTCTGATTGCTGGTTGCCGTCTGGTTTTGAATACAGCTTGTTCAACATGGCAGTACTATACCTCAGTATGGCAGTGAATTTTTTTTTTTTTTGCCAGTATTTACTGTTTACTTGTATCTACAGACTTCATAAACATCATTAAATCCACATCTGATGGATATGAGCAGTCAAGCACTCCGCTTCTAGATTGTCAGCTCGTGTGTAGAAAAACAAAATGGTGGCCTTTCCAAACAAGTGGAAGACGATATAAACTCTCTATATGGAAAAAAAAATACAACTAAAAAGCAATAAAATTTGGAATGAAAATATTTGATGGTTAAAATAAGTATATATTTTTAGGAATTATTATTGAATGTTTTTAGCAGTGACATTGTTGCTGTTGCTGTCAGTTTCTTTGGTCTAAAATGTGAATAAAATAGTAAACGTGCTAGATTTTTTTTTACAATCCAGTGGACTTGGTGTTTTCTGTGTAATGACCCACCACTTGACTGTGCTTAAACATTTTTTTGAATGAGTTTTGAGTTACCGGAGCTTTGTGTCTTTCCTCAGCAGTAGAAACGTTTAAATTTAATACCCGTCGTAACTGCACGTGTCCTGTGCACGTGGATGGGAGAATACTGGTCTCTTTTTTTCAAGGATTTGTGCTGCTGAGTGGAAGGATGTGAGCCAAGATGATGTAGAGAGTCTCTGTGCTCTCTGCTGTATGAGGGATTAAGTTCTACTTCGTACATGTTAAAGGTTCTGGCAATAAACTAAGTTTAGTTCATCTTGGTTTATGTTTGTCTTGAAGTCTTTTTTCTGTTAGTGTTTGACTAAACAGCTCTGTCAGCTGTGACGTGTCTTTGGGAAGTGTTCAAATACAGACCAATGTTTGTCTGACGAAGTGCTCGGTATTCCAGATGGCAGTGATCCTCACTGTGCCTTTAGTCTCAATTTTTTCCCTTGTTTACATGTCATTTTTTTTTCCCTCTCCATCTGAAAGGATGTGACTTAATTAAGCCCTCGTGTCTGGTGCCCAATACAGAAATACACCAGTATTTACACTGCACAGCTTATAACGGAAAAAAGGAAAAACTCGCCCCAAAGCACCATTTGGAATGTTCATTTGTTCAGAACCGAAGCATTAGAATTTCTGATGTTTTTATTTTTTAAGAACACCGAGCTGCTTGTACTTGTGCTGTGTTTCCCTTAACCCCACCGCACAGAATGTGCTTCCTCCAGCGGCAAGCCCAACCTCAGCGATATCATCCTGATCAATTTAGCCTACGTTTCTGATGTAGAAACCATTAACGACCGTGCCGAGACCCCTCCTCCTCTAGCTTCTTTGAATGTCAGCAAGGTAAGTACACAATCCTGTCCTCTTTCATGTCCAATTCAGTACCAGCCTTGAGTGCCACATACGAGTTAAGAGAAGTCAGCATTGCCTTTAGTCACAGAAATGGTTCACGATGTAGGATTTCAGATTAGATCGGAATCCACTCACTGCACGGTGAATCATGCTTGTTCTCCATCAGTGACAACCACAGGCTTAAAAACTGGTACAAACATGGAATGCCTGTGCTCATATTGTCATGGTAACATTGACACACGTGCGCTTAGTTCATATGATGGGATATTTGGCCAAACCATTATAAGGTAAATTATAAAGATGTGATAGAAAAGCGACTGATGCAAATTCATGAATGTCGCTTTTCATTCTCGAATTTGTAGTGCGACATTTGCAGCATCACATTTAGAACACCTGCTTCGTGAACCCAAAACATACAAAAACAAAACATGTTTGAAGTTTTTGCGAATATCACAAAATGAGGCTCTGACACAGTCAGGTCACAAAGTTATTTTGCTTCAAATGATCCATTTTTCATTCACAAAGAAAAGCGATAAGTAACCATTCTGTCCACATTGTTTATATAAATATTTTATATAGTTACAATTTTTATATAACTCTGCGAGAGACACCAACTGCCGGAAACTAATTTCTTGTATGTGTCAACATGAATGGCCTTAAAACTTGATTCTGATTATGATGCGAGAGGTCAGTTATTGAAATTTATATTTTGGAAGTGGGAGAAATGAACAAGTGTAAGAACTTCAGTAAGTTTGGACAAGGGACAGGTTATGATGGCTAGATGACTGTGTCAGAGCATCCCCAAAATTCACTAGGTCTTGTAGGTTTCCTGGTATGCCGTTTTTATCCCTTAGGAGTCAATCAACGAACCGGCGCGTTCAAATCACGTGGCCAGTTTAAGATGCCGTAGCAGAAAAATGCGGTCTTGCCAAGCCTCAGTTTCAACTTGTGTCAGAAGTGCAGACTTCAAGCTATATAAGTTTTAAAATGGTGTTGATAGGCCAAGTACAATCAGAGTTATAATTAATAATTTACTACCTTTTATTTAACTTGTGATGTGAGCAAAAAAATAAATAAACCCAAGGCAGTCTGGAGGTAAACGCTGCCATCGAGTGGACAACAGGAGGAGTAACACACCCTGGAAATGCCTGTGCTAAATTTGTACATAATTTTTTTAAATTTACAGTTTATATTTGCATCCTGAGTTATAAAAATGGTTTGTTAAACATCACTGTGTTTTTTGCAGTAAAAAAAAACTTTTTTCTACCTGGATTTTTTTTTTTGCATCAGCTTATGTTCAGTGATTTAATACAGTATGTCAAAATAAAACAAGTTACTCTAAGGTCACACAGGTGAGGTTGTGCTGGAAAAAAAAGACACCAAACAAGGCAAGGTAAACAGTTTTTTAAAGTGAAATATAAAGGTAAAATAAAAAATGGCCAATTATAACCTGGACCCTTGAGAATTAATACCTACAAAGTTAAAACAAAGATAATTGGCAAACCAGTGAGAAGGTCATGGGTGTCAAAGGGGAGTGAAAGCTGGCATATCTGGTCCAATTCCACAGTAGCACAAACTGCTGAACCTGCTAATTCTGGCTATGATTGAAAGATGTTAGAACACATTCTGTGCATTGCAGCTTGCTGTGGAACCGCAGATCAATCAGGTCACCCATGCTGCCCCGTTCACCTCCAGAAGTATCCACAATGGGCATGTAAGCATCAAGATGGTGGCCTGGTCTGGATCATGTTTTCTTTTACATCATCTGAATAGTTGGGTCCTTTAGGTGAAGAAATAGAACCAGCATTGCACTCTGGGAAGAAGGGACAGCAGTGGTAGTCTGAAGCTCTGTGCGATCTTCTGCTGGTTGCAATCTGACCCTCGAGGATGATATCCTTCATTGTACAGGAACGATGAGAGAAAATCTGGCACAAGCCTGTAGAAGCTACGTAAACTGTGAAATCGGAAATATACAACAGATAGACCTCACCAGGCCGTCACAGCGCAACACACATACAACCATTCACAATCACACACACTTGGGGGCGATTTGGAACAGCCAATTAGCCTACTGTGCATGTCTTTGAACCCGGAGGAAACCCACGCAAGCACAGGGAGAACCTGCAGACTCCACACCGAATCGAATAGAGCACAGGCCTTCTTGCTGTGAGGCGGGCATGCTAACCACTGCGCCACCATGCCGCCCATATGTAAACATGAAGTATAAAAATCCTGTAAACAGTTATTCGCCTCAGGCTTGGTGGATGATGCTGAATTGAATAGTGTATTCAGTGACATCCCGCTTGGCCTTGTTTAATAATTGTTAAATAGTAAATTACATAATTAAGAACTATCAATAGTGGGGGAAAAGAAGTAGGGGACAGTTGAACGGTATGAGGAAATTGATGTATGTGTGTGTGTAGTTGTAGTAATAAAGTGACAGTCAGTGTTGAGGTGTTATTGATGCAGTGTAATTGATATGCAGTGCTGGATGACGGTGAATCGCACCTGGAACAGTATGTAGCATGTATGTGATGTGTGCAGTGTGAACTGAGGTCCAGAGCAGCTGGAGTGTGTGCAGTATTGTGTGTAAGGTACAGGTTCAGTGTCAGTGTTGCAGCAGTCCGGTAGCTTCTCGGTGCTGGTGCTGTTTTAAGTGTGAGAATGAGTGCAGTGCAGAGGTCAGCATTGAAAAAGCTCTGGGGCAGATACGGTTCTATTGTCTGGCTGTGTGGGCATGAAGGGCACTGTGGCGTGCAGAGGGGTAAAGAGGCCATGGTGGAGTCAGATCACTGCAGATATTCAGAGCTTTCTGGCTGCAGAGGGCTCTGTAGATTTCTGGCAGTGGAGGAAACTGTCAGCCACTGATCCTCTGGGCTGTTTTAATGATGTGCTGCTGGTGATCCATCGAGGTGCTGCCAGTCTATAGCAGAGTGTGGAGGTGGTGATGTCAGTGTGTGTAGGTCATGTGACACTGGCACATCGTGACAGAGAGGCAGAGGAACACGGAGTCTGGCCCCTGTAAGTTGTCTGTCTCACTGTATGGGATCTTGTTTACGCAGCTGCTGATGGAGAAATGAGTTTGATGATGTTTTTAGCGGACTCAGGTAGTTATGAAGTAATGTGATGTATGTGACCCAGTCTGGCAAAATGAGTCACAGTGACCAAAAATTCAAAATTGAGTTAGCCATACCATTTAAAAGA
>JAOUQZ010044714.1:0-11189 GCA_028564935.1 Neosilurus hyrtlii | reverse complement strand
ACATGGCCAGCATTTGATAACCCAGTTAGCTGCACTGGGGGGACAGCAGTGAGAACCCATCAATAGTGGGGCTTGAATCCCCGACCTTGGGATCAGTAATCCAGCACCTTACCACCAGGCCACCACTGCCCTTCAGTAAAATGTAGTTTCTCTCAATAATCAATTACATAACAATCATTATCAGCAGTGCATGTTGACCTTTGAACCCTGTTGTATATACCGAGTCCAATTTGTGAGGGGAAATCGCCTGTGTCTGTGGATAAAATGCCCCTCGAGGCTCACTCCTGAACATCACATGGTGAGGAAGTCGAGCTGAACGCAGTGCTTCTGCTCCTGACATTATCCAGTCCACTTCCTTAAGCTGTTTGTGTTCCCAGCCTTTTTTCCCTTAAAAATCGGTGAGAAATTAGTCTGACTATCTGATCTATATCTAACGACCAGAATGTGTCAACCTAACACAAGAACCCGCTTCATGAGATGTCCAAACAAGCATAGCTATGAAGTTTTGGGCCATGAATTACATTATGAAATTATTTCTTTATTTTTACAAACAGCTCAAGACGTACAAAATGTATGTTGTAATAGTTTTCCAGGGCCTAAAGAAATGATTTGTGATAGATAAAATCTTAAAAAGTTACACAATTTTCTTGTAGCCCAACTTTATTTGCTCTTTCGTGATGGAAAAGTCAGACATATTACTGATTATATCTTTTAAACATTTCTGGTTTGTGCTACTATAAGAGCTGAAATTATGTAATGAAAGCAGACAAGTATATACTGCATGGTAATACCACAGTCTTTTTCATTCATTCTCTTGGGAAAAATTAAGATTATAATAATGATAATAATGTTTATATTTATTTAGTCTTGTGTGTTAAAAGTGAGGGCAGGATGATATCGTAGTGGTTATCCTGTCCGCCTCACAGCAAGAAGGTTCTGGATTCGAGCACCGGGCTCTGTGAGGGCGTGTCTGTTTGGATTTGGCATATATACCTCACCTTTTTTTCCCAGGGTCGACTGAGACACAAACACTGGTTGGATTATACAGTTCAGCAAATGAACGAATGAATGAATACTTATTTTATGTTATGTTATACTGACTATCAGTGCATTGTGGGAATTCTTTATTCATTCTAATTTGGTAAAATGGATCAAGTAATTTAATGCTTTTATAAAATTCATCCATCCATTCATTCATTCTGGGCGAGGGCAGAGTACACCCAGGACAGCTCGTCAGGCCTTTTTCTATAAAATGCTGCAAAAAAAATCGAAACTTGTTGAATTTGGGGCATTGTGCATTAAATACATCAACAGTTTCACTGGAGTTGTGTAATATTAATGAAATGCGTATTTAAAATTTTATTTAAAAATCTAAACCGCCTATGGATGAGCCCTGGGAAGAAATCTTTACAGAGGTCAAAGTTCATGCTAAATATACCCTCATGCTGGGAATGTGGGGATTGAAAGAGTAACTTCATCTGTGTGGTCTGAAATAAAGTAAAAAAAAAATATCTGGTTGTGTGTTTAACTTAGCTTGAGAAAGAACGACTGGAGAGCACAAATCGGGTTGCTGAAGCATCACATGGGCTGACTGGGGTCTCAGACAGAACATGAACTACCCTTTACCCCCCCTCAAACACCCCTGCTTTAAGCGCTGGTATGCACTCTGCAGTCAGATGGTTAATGGAAAAGGGATGGTGCCATGAGAAAAGGAGGAGGAGTGGTGTGGGTTTTGGGGTCTGGAGCGCAGATGATGGTACTTTTGATGATGTTATTCTCTGCTGCACAGTTTCAAAGAGAAAAGATACAGCTTGTTGGGGTGCCAGATTGGATGAAACACACCTTCATTTGGAAATAATTCATTTTTATGACTTGATATTTATTGTATTATCTACTAAAATGATATATAAGTAGCAATGAAGGTTTGATATAATTTTGGGTCAAAAGTGTTATTCCAATCTGGCAACCCAACCAGCAGTGTGACACAGTTTACCCACAGACCGGAATGGGGAAAAAAATTGTCAGATAAACAGAAACATGAAAAACTCTATAAACTGAATCAGTTTTAAAGACATTTTGTCTGCAAATCCAATCTAACACTTGGGATTTGGGATCAAAGATGATAATATAGCAAAAATGCATTGAAATAGACTTAATATGGACTTAAGATAGACTAAATAATGAGTTTGATGGGTATAAAAAAATTTGGATTGCATATTCCTATGGAAAGACGTCAGTTTGGCTGGGAATTTGCTAATATATTATAAATTCTAAAATTATTTTGGTATTTTTGAGATATTGTGAATACCATAGTGCCCTGCGATGGCCCGGCGAGCTGTTCGGGGTGTACTCTGCCCTCGCCCAGAGTCGGCTGAGATGGGTACTAGCCTCACCTCGAACCTAAGTAGGATTATGTGGTCCAGAAAATGAATGAATTAATATCATAGTTGTTTTTACTGTTAAATGTAAAAATTTTAACCTTATTACCGAACTATTTTATTTCATATGGAGGTATTTTGTGTCACTGAAATGCTTTTGTGAAATGGTAACATAATATTTTTGTCATACCCCGAATTATTAGGCACATAGTTCTAGCTTGGCTGACTGACTACATCTTGGGTTACTGTGCAAATTCGCTGAGACAAAACGAGAGTCAGACAACCAGACAGACATACAAGTAGGGAGACAGTAGTGAGATACACATGATGAAGATTATGGTGAGGAACTGTCATGTTCCTCGGCTATAAATTTCGTTTTGGAGATCAGAAGAGCTGAACAGGAATGGAAGAGTTCAAAGGAAGGCTATCCTTTCAGAAGTTCTGTTTGTGTGTGTGTGTGTGTGTGTGTGTGTGTGTGTGTGTGTGTGTGTGTGTGTGTGTGTGTGTGTGTGTGTGTGTTGGAACGGAGGCACTTCAGTGTTTTTCCTCTGATGCCCTCCAACAGCTGAACTGCTAAAATGGGTCAAGCAGCAGAAATTAATCTCGAAAATATGCCTTCTTTCTTTCTGTATATCCATCTGTCTCTCTGTCTGTCTGTACATCTGTTTGTTTCTCGCTCTCTCTCTGCCAGTCTTTATATCCACCGATGCACTATGAAGTTTACTTACACATAGACATGAATATCATGGCTGTACTGGGTCTTCAATTATTTCTTTGAAGAGTTTTGTTTTCTCGGTCAGAGTGATTGCGCATCCCACACATCTTTATCTGAAAGTACTCCAAAAATTTGATGCACAAATTATATTCTAGGTTTTCCAGAATCAACACCGGGTGGTGTAGAGGTTACCTTGTCCGCCTCACAGCAGGAATGTCCTGGGTTTGAGGCTCGGGTGTGGGGAGGGCGTTTGTGTGTGGAGTCTGCATGTTCCTCCTGCGCTTGCATAGGCTTCCTCTGGGTGCTGGCTTTCCGAATTGCCCCTAGGTGTGAGTGTGAGTGCGAATGAGTGTGCGTGTGTTGGCCTTTGGATGGTCTGGGAAGCTTTTCAGGGTGTACACTGCCTTCTCCCAGAGTCAGCTGAAATAGACTCCAGCATCCCCGTGGCCTTATTAGATTTAAATGGATTGGTAAATGAATGAATGATTGAAAGAATGAAATTAATGCAGGGTCAAAATAATGCATACAGCATATCAACTATTTCCTTTCATCCTGAATAGACACTTTTGGAAACATTAACAAGCTTCGAGCACAATCCTGGATGAATATTTCCCCATTCTACTTCATTCATTCATTCATTTTCTAAGCCGCTTAATCCTAATTAGGATCGCAGGGAGGCTGGCGCCCATCTCAGCCGACTCTGGGCAAGGGCAGAGTACACCCTGAACAGCTCGCCAGGCCATCGCAGGGCCAAAACACACAAACATCAATTCGCACTCACACTCACACCCACACCTAGGGGCGATTTGGAACCGCCAATCAGCCTACTGCGCATATTTTTGGACTGTGGGAGAAAACCAGAGTACACGGAGAAAACCCATGCAAGCACGAGGAGAACATGGAAACTCCACACAGAAACACCTGAGACCGCGAATCGAACCGTTCTTGCTGTGAGGCGGACGTGCTAACCACTGCACCGAGTTGAAATAAATCTACCTGTTTCCTGGCTCAGACCTGTCTTCAAACGCAGTCCACATATTTTTGACAGAGGACTTTGGGAAGGCCAATCCAAAAGGTTCATATTCGCCGGCTTTTCCTATCGCACAACCAGCTCTCCTATATGTTTGGGGTTATTGTTCTGTTGGAACACCCAACTGTATGCAAGTTCTGAGAATTCTGAGGTAGTCCTCCTTCTTCAGTACTTCATTCACCAACAGCGCTTTAGCATGATGCTACCACCACGTTTTAAAGTGGGTACACTCTCCATAGGGTTGAATACTTTTATCTTTTGCATCTCAAACACGTCTCTGGTTGCGGTGTTCCAGTGTTCCTTCAGAAGGTTTTTTTCTTTCTCCATGGGGTCCGGTGCAAATTTAAGTCATGCTTGAAGGTGTGGTTTCATGCTCTGTAAGTTTCTAAGCATGTTACATTGCTGACAATCAATGAAAGCTCACTGTATACAAACTTATGACCTCAAGTGTATCCATCCGTTTCTCCATCTGTGTGTCGTCCTGCCAGTTTGTGTATCTAATCTTTCTGTCTGTTTGAAATGTATATCTGTCGCTGTAATGTTATCTGTCTGTCCCTATGTGTGTCTGTCGATCTTAACCTGTCGGTCTACAAATTAGTCTCTGTCCCTCTGTACATCAAATAACATCTCTCTGTAATCTCTCCCTGAATACCCTTTCATCTGTTTATATGTCTGTCTTTCCCTCTATGTAAAGGTCTGTATGTCACTTTATCCGTTTATCTGTATTTAAGCGCTGTCTGTCTGTCTCTCTCTCTCACTCTGTGTGTGGAATAACATATGGCTGTGTGCCAGTGATTTCTTGCGCTTGAGCGTACATGGCCCCTGGTCACAAAGTCACAGGGTCACAACCCCGAGGTCACACCTGTCTGTCCCCCCCCACAGCGAGCTCAGTTGTTTTATTTACCCTGTCTTGAGGCTGAGCTGTTTCTCTCCCTATTACGTTTCCCTACACGATCAAATTACCAGCATCTTCAGCTTCAAATGTTTCATTTTGACATCTCAAGTGTGATTTTGGGAAAAATCTGAATTCATGTTAATTTGAGAAACGGTGCCTATAAGATGTTGTTTTAAAAAAAAAAAAAAACCTGCAATAAAATGAGTAAGATGTTTGCAATGAAATATAAGTATTATTTGGTATTCAAAGTGTTTAACAGTACAAATGTGTACAAAGATTTTAAACTGAAATAAAACAAAGCGGAACAAACAAGCCTGCTCTGGTACACAGGAAGTCACACCTCTGAGTCCAGCGAACAAAAACGTGTGAGTTGCAAAGTATTTTCCTCTTTACCCCAGTTAAGAAAATCTGCAGAGATATGAATTTTAAGGTGTTACTTCCTGTATAGCGCGATAAACACCATGACATCATGCAAATTTATATGCATTTCTTATTTTAGCCTCTTTCTCAACCATTCTTTATATATAAAACACAACCGTCTAATGTGAAATCAGCTGACCAACCAAGGCTTTTCAGTGTTTTGAGGCTACAGAGGAGCAAAAAGATGGTGGCTCAGATATAAAAAAACATTTTCTCCCTATGCTTGTATGTGTTTCCTCCAGGTTCTCCGGTTTCCTCCGGTTACAGTCTAAAGACATGCATGTTAACCTAATTGGCTGCTCCAAATTGCCCCTAGGTGTGAACGTAAATGGTTGCGTTTTGTCTTTTTTCTGGCCCTGTAATTGACAGGCGAGTTGTTCAGGGTGTACCTCGCCTTCCACCCAGAGTCGGCTGAGATAGCCTCCAGCTTCCTCTAGCAAGAGTAAGGAGTTTGGCAAATTAATGAATGAATGTGTCAATTTTTAACGAATCAGCTTGAAAATTTAGACAACACATTCTGTGTAACTTTCTGATTGGCTGAGCTTTGATTTGAACAATGACATCAGTACTGCAGTCTGCAGTGTAATTGGGCAATAATTTAGCACAACAAATTCATCAGTTCATCAGTTTCGTGAGAGATTTGTAGCTTTTTAACACATTCATGGGATGTTTTAACACATCGTGTGTTAAAATGGCAATAAGGCAAAAAGTGTGTTTGATTTTGACAATTTGTTTCTGAATTTGTGGTTAAAAGGACATTTTAAAGAGTAATTTTAAAAAGAAAGTGTAAGGTGGGATTCGATTCTCATGTGTTTGAAAAGAAGTGGTATCATGTCGTCTTTAGTGACTTTTAGCGTCTTTAGGAATTTATAGTTTTCGCTTTAGCACTGAGCAAACTTCCTTCTTACAATCACACCTACGTTCACTTGTTTCTGCCTACTCATGGTAAAACGAAAAATATATATATATAAATAACCTGAAGTAGAATAATTATAAGCGGAAAAAAATAACAGCAAAAGAACTATTTTCTGGGTGATAGGGCAGTGTAGTGTTTAGCACATCTGCCTTACAGCAAGAAGATCCTGGGCTTGAGTGCAGGCTCGGCAAGGGCGTTTCTGTGTGGAGCTTGCATGTTTGCCCCTGTTTCCTCCCTCAGTCCAAAGACATGCAGATTAGGGTAACTGGATGTTCCAAATTGCCCTAATTGAATGGTTGTGTGTGTGTGTGTGTTCGGCCTGCGATGGTTATGATGAGCTGTTCAGGGTGTATCCGGCCTTCACCCAATGTTGGCTGAGATAGTCTCCATTCGCCCCGCTAGCCTAATAGGATTAAGTGGGTCAGCAAATGACTGAGAGTGCGTGAGAATTATTTTAATGTTTCATATCAATAGAATAACACTATCAGATTGTAACTTGTGACTCAATTCCTGAAATGTATTGTGATTACTCAGCTCAATCTCTCGTCGAATGAGTGTCACTTGTGCTAAAAAAGTAAGAGAAGTTCCTGTCAGATGGCAGTGAGGCTGCAAGCTAGGGGAAGTGCTGAGACAAAGTTGAGAAAGGGAGAAAAAAAAAACCATCACCGTTCCCATGGCAACAAGTACTGTTGTGGAACTGTCTATACTCATCCTTCTTAGTTCTGGGTTTCATTCTGTCTGTTTAGTTTAGATTTGATGTATTTCAGTGTTTCGTCAAAAAAGACGCCTTACTGCACAGTTGCGTTTTGATTTTGTCGAGCCTCGAGAAGATACAGATCACAGATTAACCTCAGCTAATTTCTGATTTGTGGATGAAAAGCAACATCGTTACACTGACTCACTTACTGCTGAATCAAAACAAGTCCATGAAAGTCTTAAACCCAGCTGAGGTTTAAATCACGTTTTACCAATAACACCCCACCGGTCCCGCCAAAAACAAGCGTACTGATAATCCAGCCATGACGTAATGCTTAAATGGTTAACGCTTCCTAAACAGCTGATTGTGATTGCATTGTTTTCAGGTACAGAATTTATACTGTCACTCATTCATTTATTTATAGTGACAGTGATGATATACTATAACCTCTTGGTTCAACACAAAATTTGGCTTGAGAAAACAAATCATACAGGATCATACAGGACAGAGAAAATCAGACAAGGGTCAGAGCCAAAGAAAACACAAAACTGACAGAGACCAGCAAGCAGAAAATCAGGGAAAGGGACACGGGACAATTTTAAAGGAAGTCACGCCTTGAGATTACTGTATAAACACACAAGACTTCACATCATACAAAGACGAAAAAGAAAGCAGGGCCAGGTGGAAACAATCACCAGAACACAAGTTTGTTTCCAGGAAAAATTAATGAATCCATATGGCTTCCACCAATCAGAGAGCACGAGCATGGTGACGCCAAGAAGCAGCCATCTTGGATCTAATCTGATAGCATAAGCAATCGTTAAAGATTCGATGGATTCGAAGGATTTATTCCTTACATACTGTACACATGATTATAACTATATGTGAGGGTGGGCTGAAAAGTTCATAGGATGAGAGCTTCTCTACCAAGCAGTTCCAAACACCAATGAACGAAGTGTGTAGACTTCAGGGGAGACTGCGCTCAAAAATAAACCACATTTGACAATTCGACCATTGCATCATGGTCAGCCTATAAACTTTTCAGCCTACCCTCCTACCTACCAGTCATCATTATAATCGAGAAGAAGTTACTCTTACTCCAAGCTTTCAGTTCCATGTAAACACGTTTTAAGTCTTGTGAAGGTTGGAAGAACTAAAACTCAATCAAATATTTAAACTGGAGTGGAACCAGACGGGCTCAGTGTCTCATGACTATCAGTCTACTATCAGATTTTCAAGCACTGAAGTTTTAAGCACTGAATCCAAACAATACAGTGATTCAGCTGATGTGTATCTGAATTGCACTAAATAAACGGTTCTCGTCGTTGATCACACAAGACATGTTCCTTTGCATTATATTTAACCCTCTGGAGTCTGAGGCCTGCATAAGGCAAATGTGGATGCCTTCCATTTTTGCCTCCCCACGAATCTTTGAAAAAATGTTCACTTTCAAACAAAAAGTGGACCGGTCAGAGTTTCTGTAAATATATTTTTCTGTGCTTTTAGGACAAAAACTCGCCAAGTAAATAAAACGATTTCACAAAAATTCTGTTTGGTTCCACCTTTGTTTCCAGGGGGTTAAAGCCCCTCCCACAATTAACCTGTGATTTTTTTTGGTCACTTTTGTCACAAAATAAGTGATTTTAAGAAATCAGATTTCATGTTGTTTCAGTTGAAGTAACACTGTAGCCGGACGGACACGGAGATCACAAATTCTATAATGAAACTGTTTACGCTAACCTCTCTGTACCAGACAGAGCTAAAGAGTGGTGTTATGACTATCATTTTTTGCAGATTAAAATCATATGTTGAGGAGGATTTCTAGAAATTTTATATGAAACTAGCGTTGACTGCATCGACCTCGGGTGGCACAGCGACACAGTGGTTGGCACAGCAAGAAGGCCTGGGTTGGATTCCTGGGCTTGGTTGTTTCTGTGTGGAGTTTGCATGTTCGTCCTGTGCTTGCTTGGGTTTTCCTCTGAGTACTCCAGTTTCCTCCCACAGTCCAAAAACATGCACAGCAGGCTAATTGGCTGTTCCAAATCGCCCCTAGGTGTGAGTGTGAATGGTTGTACGTATGTTGGCCCTGCGATGGTGTGGCGATCTGTTCTGGCTGAGAAAATGAATGGATGGATGAATGAATGCCTCGTGCCTCATGTTTCTCGAGGCTGGTACGCGACCAGACACCGGACACCTTATCGTAATCGGCTAATGAGATGAGGCTGAAATGATGTGAGTTTAAAATTTGTGTCCAAAATACTTCTTAATTGTCACCATGTCATGTGTAAAATCTAATGAGTATTCCCAATGCAGTAAAGGAAAGATTTACTCTTATTTTCCTCATTAAAAGTGACCAGGAAGATCCACTAGTACCAGAAGATATGATAAACTCATCATGTGTAGGTTAATAAACAGTAATTGTAGATCATCATAAACTTGAGCCTGGACCCAGTCAGAAAGTGGTAGAATGCCCTTCATTAGCATAGCAAGAATTGAAGAAGATGGTCCAGAGCACGGCCCTCTGGGACATTTAATGTGTCTTTATGTACACTGTGTAGATTTATGAAGCAAAAGCCTTTTCTTTTTTCTTTCTTTCCTTTTTTTTTTTTACAATACAATTAGTGATGTTTCTCTCTCTCTCTCTCTCTCTCTCTCTCTCTTTCTATCCATCATCTGTCTTCTCATCACAGTCATCCCTTTCTCTCGTTCTATTTCGAGAGCACATTATAAAATTAGCCATAAAACACAGTGCACACAAGTCTGTGGCCAGAGATAAATGAACACACTAGAGAATCAATTAAACAAGGTGAAGTAAGTGAGGTTACTGAGTTCAGGTGATAAATTTAGAAGCCAGTTTGGAAACCGGCTCGCAAGCAGAGCTCGTAATCCCAGTTAGCGTTGAGTGCTAGTACGTCAGGCAGGCAGCGTACAGATTATCAGGGCGTGAGAGAAACACAATGTGTACAGGACAGATATGTGACCAGACTCATGATGTCTGCTATGCTATACTAATTTTTCCCTTCATAAAGGTTTTAGCGTGTCATTTATAGAATGGTGATGTTTTCCCACTGTATGAAATTAAAAAAAAAAAAAAAAGATTTATTGATGAGACACAATTACTTTTCCAAAGTTCAACTCCATCCAAATCCCTCTAAATGCACAGTATAACTGTTCCTCCCTCATAGTTCAAAGTTTGGTATTCGTAGGTGTTGTGAACATTGTGAAAAGCATTTTCTATGTTGGAGGTCAGAGGTCAAAGGCAAGGTCAAAGGGACATATGTGCACGACACTGCCATGCCCAGATGTTTTTGCAAACCAATTTGGTATTCATAAGTGTTGCTATTAAGAAATAATAAATTGGGTAAATGTCATGATGGAATGACGCAACAGGGCAACATTATGTGCCTCGGCCAGCTCTGCAGTCGGGCATAACCAAGTTCTATAAGGAAGTGTAAGTAACCATACCTACATGAGTGATGCTATACATTTTTAAATAACTGTATATCAAAACTCTCCCAAAATAAATTACAAGAATTCAGATGCATTTTATAACACTGCTCAAACTGAAGACTGAGCCGAGAACTGTCCCGATGGGCGTGGCTTAATATTATAATGAGCACGCTTTATTGACAGCACTCTGTCCCAGACATCCGGCCTCAAACTGACAAGCTTGAGTTTAAAGTTTCATCATTTAAGTTGCGTTTGGTTCAATCCATACAGTGCCTTTCTCACGCCCACGCGTTCTTACAAAGAAAGAAATTCAAACCAAGGACAAGTGACATCACATGAGCGTTTAGGCCAATCAGCATTTGTAATGGAGTGAAAAAAGAAACAATTTGAATGATTGCAAGTTAAATGTGTGTCATCATCATCAGGTTGCTCTGATTGCACCGGTGTTTGCAGAATCTCTTAAACATGTTCACTTGTTCCTCACACACACAAAGTGATTAAAGCCAGATGGTAAATTTGTGGTCTGAAACCAAAACCATCTCTATACTACTCAGTAACGGTGTGCTGAAAAAGCAGATATCACCGCAATGCCATATGAACAGAGAATATACAGAGAAAGGGGTGGTGGTGGTGGTGGTGGTGGTGGGGGGTGTTACTTCATTTTAGCACCTGGCTGATTCCCCCTCTC
>JAOUQZ010044713.1:0-11189 GCA_028564935.1 Neosilurus hyrtlii | reverse complement strand
GGGGGGGGGGGGGGGGGGGGGGGGGGGGGGGGGGGGGGGGGGGGGGTTGGTTTAGAGACAGATGAAGAGAGAGGGGTTGTTAGGTATGCTTATAACAGTGTAATGGTAAAGAAAAAAGAGTTTATTAGTGCTGGGGGCAAGCTGGGACTTTGGTATGACTGACGATGGCAGCATAACTAAAAAGAGAGAAACCATAAGGATGGCAGACATGAGGCCACCCTGTAACGTTGGGCAATCAGCCGCTCCACTGTCAACGGACCTGGGTGAGCATGTAGAGTGAGAGAGCGACAGCATCCCAACGTCACAGTTTACCAGAACTCTCTATACCTGAGAACCCCCAGATCTGCTCCTTTACCTAATAAAAGGCTATTAACAAAATGCTTGACTAAACAAGTCCTAGTCCTATCAGGCCAGGTTAACCCTCAAAAGTACACCAATTATTTATTTATTTGTTTATTTATGTATGTATGTATTTATTTATTTAAAGATTAAGCGGTTCAGCAAATGAGTGAGTGAGTTACTGATAATACAAATTTTATTGTTATTGATACACTGATGGTCACAGATGGCAAGAGCAGCAACCTTATGCAGTGGTGAAAAATTTTATTAAAATGAAATATAATAAATTCTAACAGCTAATTGTTAATTAATTTCACTGCAATGCTTTACTTTAGAGATTCTTGAAAATGACATCCCAGGACTTTAAATGACCTTTCCAACAACAGGTCCGAGGTTCAAGGGACAGTGGTGGTCACAGGTTAAGGCTCTGGGTTTCTGAATAGAATAGATGTTTATTGTCATTTGTAAATGTTCAGAATTTTGTTAACAACTATGTCAAAAATTAACAAGGAAAATATAAATATTACCAAAAAAAGAATTTTAAATATAGGGACAAGAAAGAAAAAATATATGTAAGATACATATCCATAACCACTTACATATGTAAAAAAACAGAGCTAAGACCCTGTCGGCAAGTTTTGCACTCTAAATTCTAAATTGCACGTTCTATATTGATCAGAAGGTTGGGGATTCAAGTCCCAGTTTCACCAAGCTGTCACTGTAGGGCCCTAGAGTAAGGCCCTTCACCCTCAACTGCTTAGTTGTATAAATGAGATCTAAAGCTTAAATGCAGTAACTTACTGAACACCAAAACTAAAAAAAAGGCATTTTGCCAGCTGCCTTGCTGTTTAACTTGCTGTGGGCTTTAATGAGACAGTTTTGGTTTACAGTGTTCTGTTCACATACATTAATACAAGTATGTTGCAACATAACTTTTGTCCCAGCAGTCAACAGGATGCGAGATTGATATGGAAATGTATAGATACTGCCCTTCTGGTTTGCACCAATATCAAGTGTATGGGCAATAATACCAAGGTAAACTGTAGTATCTGTAGATAATTATAGGCAAATTTAGCATTTTGCAGGAACACTTACTTTGTGGACAGTTGTGCAGAGTTGGTACATCTAGTATCTATGCTTGTCTATCGTGTTTGGATCAAGGATTAGGTCCTGGGACAGTGGAGCAGAGGCTTAGGCTTAGGCTATTGTTCGTTACTTCTTAAATTCTAAATTTTGAAATAATTACAAGTGTGAGGAGCCAAGTTTACTCTGAGAGTTTTGAATAAATAACACTGTACAAAGCTGCATGTTGTGCCAAAAGGTCCACATACCTGCTTAGGTTGAAATAATATCAAATCATTTCCATTCATTTCTAAGCCACTTTTTTCTAATGAGGGTCACAGGGAGGCTGGCACCCATCTTAACCGGCTCTGGGCGACACCCTAGACACGCCATGCCATTGCAGGGCCAACGCTCACACAACCATTTACACTCACACCTTGCAGCGAAAAACCTAATATGCATGTTTTTGGACAGTGGGAGGAAACCAGAGTACCTGGAGGAAACCCACTCAAGCATGGGGAGAACATGCAAACTCCACGCAGCAACACCTAAGACCCCGTACACCAATAATTTATAAAGCCCACATCATTTTCAGTGCACCACTTAAACATCCAGCCGTTCAGTGACGTCGCCATGCCGTATTGGGATGGGGCCGGAGCATATTACAGCATCGGACATTGCCTTTGCTAATTTCCACACCTCTATAAAGTTAAAAACAAAGACTGTGTCTGAGTCCTGAACATAAACCGGAAGTTTATTCCATAATTGTGGGGCTTTGTAAGAGAAAGCTCTGTTCCCTGCAGTTGCCCTCAGTATTCGAGGTATCACGAAGCAGCCTGCACCTTTTGATCTATGTGGGCATACTGGATCATTAACAACAAGAACTTCAATAAGGTAATGGGATACAAGACAATTAAGTGTTTTATAGGTTAAAAGTAGCAATTTATAGTCAATTCGAAATTCATTTGGGAGCCAGTGCAGTGTAGATAAGATGGGGGTGATATGCTTGTGTCTTCTGGTTCTAGTAAGAACTCTTGCTGCTACATTCTGGACTAACTGGAGCTTGTTTTTCACCTATTAGAACATCCAGACAGTAACGCATTACAATAATCTAATCTTGAGGTAATAATAGAATGTTTCCGCATCATGCAGTGACATCATATTTTTTATTTTAGCAATATTTCTGAGATGAAAGAAGGCTATCTGGTGTTTCAGTTTTGTCGTGTGTCCCTTACTGCTACACACGACAAAACTGAAACACCATCTAAACTTACAACATAATCAGAAACCTTATTTCTAGCTGCATGTGATCCGAGTACAAATACTTCTGTTTTGTCAGAGTTCTATAAGAGGAAGTTAGTAAGCATCCAGTGTCAAATGTCCTTTACACAATTCTTAACTTTATTAAGCTGGTGTCTCTCGTCTGGCTTTGCTGAAATATACAACTGTATATCATCAGAGGAACAATATAAGCCAATATCATGTTCACAAATAATACCACCCAAAGGGAACATGTATAGAGAAAAAAGCGGTGGACCTAAGACAGAACCTTGTGGAACACCAAACTTAACATTAGAACATATAGAGAAATCACCATTTACATCTACAAACTGATAACTGAGAGTGAGAGTAGCATTGTTCCTGCAGTGGGAAGTCTGGGTGCCTTAGGTGGAGATAGTAACCCCCCCTCCTCTGGCATCAGAGCCCTCGCAGCGGGGTGAATGGGTGACGACTCGGCGGCATACTCGTAAAACCAATGCTAACACTCAGGCTTGCCCACGGGAGCACCACTCATCCAATAGGGGCCTGATAGGGCGGGACAGTATCCATCCCACTCGGGAAAGTGCTGCTCTCATTTCTTGCAGCATAGCACATAGTCTAAGAACAGGATTAGTCAGTCACTGACTATCCAGAGCCAAGGCCAGAGAGCAGACATACAGGCTAATCCGAGCGTCTGCTAGCTTTGAGATTGAGTCGTCACTCATGGTCAAGCTCAATGCTATAGAAACTGTCTGTTCCCCAAACTAAACGGAAATTTAGTAATCTTATTAACATAAATTTAAATCATACTGAATCTACAGCCAGCACCTTTGACATAAATATAGGATTGTTAAATGTTAGATCTCTTACATCGAAAGCACTTATTGTTAATGAAATAATTACTGATCAGGAGTTTAGTGTAATGTGTTTGTGAGGTCCCGCCGTAGCACTTAGGTCATGTCTGCCTGTTTGATCTGCTTTCTCCTCTCCTGTGTGTGTTTTTCTAATTACAGGCTCTGCCCTGATTATCCCACCTGTTCCGCATCCCGTCGCAGGATAAAAGTCTCGCTGTTCCTTGTTCCCATGCCAGATTGTCTTGTGCCGCCATAGAGAGAGGACGTATCTCAGTGTATGCATCATGATCCAGCCGACAGTTCATAGTACTGTTCATGTACCACGTTAGCCGTGTTCCTAATAAAGGATCCCTGTTTGCACCTTATCTTGTCGTGTCTGTCCTGCATTTGGGTCTACCAGTTATTGGTATCAGCGTAACAGTGTTATACAAATTTCTAGACATAAATTGTATGCATTTGAAATTCTATATGCTAACATCATATGTTTCCAGAAAAAATATGCCCACGCAGCTGATACCTTTAATTATTAATTACAGACCCCCAGGGCAACTCCGAATTCCTATGTGAATTTGCAGTCTTAATTTCAAACCTGGTTGTTTGTTTTGATAAAGCTTTAATTGTTGGTGACTTTAGTATTCATTTTGATAAATCAGAGGATCCTTTAAAAACAGCATTTGTGTCTATTCTAGATTCAGTAGGGGTAAATTAGAATTTAATAGGACCCACTCATAATGCTGACCACACTCTAGATTTAATACTAACTTTTGGATTAAATATTAAAAATATCGTCGCAGTTCCACAGGCAGAAACTATTTCCGATATTATCTTATCTCACTTACAATGCATTTTAGTACTATGATTGGATCACCATCAGACCCCACAGAACTCGATCAAGCTACAGAGTGCTTTGACTCAAATTTACACTATACGCTAGATAATGTAACCTATAGCCGTGACTATACTACTCAAAGGGAGCGAGTATAGAGAAAAAAGCAGCGGGCCTAAGATAAAACCTTGTGGAACTCCTAAATTAGCCTTAGAACATATAGAGAAATCAACATTTACATCTACAAACTGATAATCGTCAGCTAAATAAGATTTAAACCTGGAGAGGGCCGTTCCCTTAACTCCAACAACATTTTCTAATCTGTCAGGGAGAATAGTATGATTAGTAGTGTCAAAGGCTTCACTAAGGTCAAGTAACACAAGAAGGGAGACATAGTTGTGGTCAGAGGCCAGCAGTAAATCATTTATTACCTTAACAAGTACTGTCTCTGTGCTATGATGAGGCCTAAATCCTGACTGGTACATTTCATGAATGTTATTCCTACAAAGATATGAACACAACTGCTGCGCTACGGCTTTTTCTAAGATCTTGGAGATAAAAGGGAGGTTTGATATTGGTCTATAGTTGGACAGCTGATATGGGTCGAGGTCAGGCTTTTTACTCAGAGGTTTGATAACTGCTAGTTTAAAGGATCTAGGTACATAACCAGTGCTAATGGAAGAATTAATTATAATTCACGGACCAAAGCTGTGAAGCAACAAGATGCTATCCACACTTGACCCATTTGCAGTAACTCATCAGTTACCACAACTGGCTGATAAAGGATCTTTGCTAGCAGCTAACCTGTTACTTATCTGTCCTCATATTGTAGTAGCTAAGAAATATTCACTTTTATGTAATGTTTTTATTTTACATAAAAACACCAGTTCTGAATAACATTAAAAGGTAACTCTTTGTTCAACTGTTTTCTTGTTTGTTTTTCTGCTTTTTGTATTTGAACAGAATATGCTGCTGCGTGTTTTGTTTGGTGGGGAGCAGAAGTATGTTAGGCTGTTTGACCTAACATTTAATACATTCATGAAAGAAGGTTAGTTAGAACAGCAGGATAAAAAAATATGACAGTTTTTACTTGGTCAGTACACCTAATTTTCATGAAAACATTACTTCTGAACTACCCAAGTCAAAAATAGTTTCTGTTTTATCTTACAATGAATGAGAACGATCTATTAACCTCAGCTTTGACAAATCAGCTTTTTGTGAAGACATAGGCTAGCTCTATTTGGTTGATATTATTATTCTCATAAAAAGGAAATGCATGCCTTTCAAATTTTGTAACAATGTCTGTAATATACTTTTCCTTTTCTTTCCTGCTACTTCAGTTTGCTTAAAATTAAACATACCAGAAGGCAGACAGTTAGATATGAAGGTGTATGACCAGTCTGACACAGAAGTTGATGAGTCATGCTGAGCAATGAGGAACTTGGTAATCAATGACCATTCACATCTATGTTCATTTTAAACTTAGAGGTTGGGATGGGTGCATTAACAGTCCCATTTAATGCTTCTGGTTTGTTCATATTCTCTAATGCACAGGTGTATCTCTATCATCATCATCCTCAGCATCTGATGATACTATTATTCTAAACTTCATGATGTGTAACCCTCCCGAAGAAGCAGCTGCTGCCGAAGGAAGTCAACCTAAAAGGCCATGCCATGATAACTATGAGGCAAAAGCGGTGGGTAGTGGATATTGTTGTTAAGTTAAGATTTTTATATAATAATCATTTTCCAGGATTACTTATGGATTTAAATTTCTGACTTTATATTTTATTTAAATTTAAGTTGATTGAAAACATCCTAACAACAAAGCCCGGTGGTGAACACATCATGCAAGAGTATGCAAAATCCAAATCTCTGACAGATGCCACCAGAAGACAGATGATAACCATTCTTGCTGCTGAGATCACAAAAAGACATGGGTAAGAATCATAAATGTAGGCTATAAAAAAACATTGTTAGTATTGGATTATTGTTTGTGATGTTGAATGCCAATTGAGTAACGGTCATCATTGAATTTATACATTAGGACATCTCCCCCTAAAAATGTAAGAGTGATGTATGCACAGAGGATAGTTGCTCGGTTTCTATATCTGGAAGACCCATATTCACAACATGGATATGTAAGTAAAAGGGTCCTTGCAACATAAAATGCATACTTTCCCTCAGAAATGTCGGTTGTAATGACAGTCTGCATGTATTTCATTACAAAGGAACATTACTACGATACAGAGAGTGGTTCAGGATATCTAGCATGGCGGTTGAAAACTATTCAAAGAAAATCTTCAGAGGAAAGAATAGTCTCAGTGAGCAAATCTCCAAAAAGTTTACTTATATCAGTTACATATGATATTGATGGAGCAAGAGTCAATAAAATTGTGTTTTTTCTTAAGTTGGTGGGCCAGACCATGGTCGATCCAGAATCTTCACTGGTGACACAGTGTTATCAGATGAGGATGTGGAAGCAGCTATTGCTGTTCTGAGACACTCTGCTAATGAAGACACTATTCGTGAGAAGATGAAAGCTACCTTCATTTATTGTCATTCAATGGTCATTGTTGAAAAGAAAGCAGCAGATGTCTTCTCAGTCTTCCCACGTTTTCTGGACACACGAGGACTGTTAAGACATCTTCATTGGTTGAATCACTGCAATATTCCATGCATCATGCAGTATCACTCATCACGTCTTTCTGTGTACTGGATTTTTACATTATAGATAAAACAAGATTTCAGACTCCTGTTTGGTTAGGTCACTGCCAACAAATTCTTGGAGAAGTGGCCCACTAGTCTTAAAGCAAAGGTTGTAAAGGAAAGCCATGGACTGGCACCCACCACAGATCTTATGGAGTTGGTGTGCAATGCTGAGTTGGAGTCAGCAGCTGTCATTTCTCATATAAAGGCAGCAGGTGTAGGCGTATAGGTAAGTATAGGTGTAAGTGTGGTGAATTCTGTAGTGAATTCCATGAAAGAGATTGTTCAAGATATCCAGCAGCATGCTAAAGAAACTGTTATTAAGCACGTATTTAGTAATGAAAGAGAAACTGAAATGTGCAAGTAAATTGAAGCATGTTTTGAGGAGTTAGAGAATCCTTTCAGATTTCTTAATTCAGAATACAAGCGATCAAAATTTTTTTCAGACAACTGGGAAACTGTAGAACCAATTGAATGTGTAATTGGCTCAAGATTTGATACAAGGTGAAATAAAAAGCCTGGAACATATAATCAGATTCAAGATAAATTCATGTATGTTTTATCGACATTGGAGTCAATATTTAGTCAGCATATTGCAGAAATGTTGAGAAACTCAGGATCTGGTGATTCAAGACTCAGAGATATTTGTGATAGCTCTTTAATGGAGACTCACCCTCTGTTTTCAACTGAAAGACACAGTGCAGATCCAGATGTTTTATGATGACTATGAGGTTGCAAATCCTCTTGGTCCCAAGCGAGGTATTCATAAATTGGGTGCAATATATTTTACCTTAAGAAACTACTCTCTGAAATGGAATTCTTTTTTGGCCAACATACACCTTTGCGCTTTCGTGCTTTATGGTTTTAGAGAAATTCTTGCTCCAATTGTTCGAGACAAATAAAGTGTTAGAGAGTGATGGTGTTGAGATTCCACTATATGGTGGTCATGTGCGTGGCAGTGTTGTACAGGTTACAGGCGATAATTTAGGCTTACATAGCTTGTTTGGTCTGGTAGAGTCTTTCAGTGCGAGGTACTGTTGAAGGTTTTGTTTAGCTGAAAAAGATTTTCAAACAGAATTCTCTGCAGATTCTCCCAAAATAGTGTTGCACACCAAAGACACTCACACTGCTTACTGTCAAAAAATGGCTCGTAATTCATCTCTTTCCTATGTTTTTGGTGTGAAGAGTTCATGCTCATTGAATTCACTGACTTATTTTTACACAACTGATAATTTCTCAGTTGATGTGATGCATGTTTTAGAAGGAGTGGCCCAGTATGAATTGAAGTTACTGTTTGCATATTTTAAAGAACAACATGTTACTTTGGGGGAGCTGAATTTAAGAATACAATGCTTTGATTATGGATTCATGAAAAGAAACAATAGGCAAGTGGCTGTGAATTTAGGTGGAGAGTCTAATGATCTGGGACTGAATGCAATTCAGTCATGGTGCTTATTGAGGAACGTTCCCCTCATGTTTGGAGATTTGGTAACCTCTACTGACCAACACTGGGGCCTACTTCTTTTATTACTGCAGATAGTTAACATTGTATTTTCCCCCATGTTATCTCAAGGGCTGTGTGTATATTTAAAACGTTTGATTGTGGAACACCACAATCTGTTGAAGACACTGTGTCCCCAGAAAAAACTTTTACCAAAGCACCATTTTCTTGTCCATTATCCTCGCTGCATCCAGAAAATAGGACCTGTACTTCGTAGTTGGTGCATGCGCTATGAAGGTAAGCAAAATATTTTCAAGAAACAGCTTAAGTCATTTAAAAATATAACCAAAACACTGGCCAAAAAACACCAGAATTATATGGCATACATTTGGCAATCTTCAACAACCTTTAGTCGGTTAAACATTGGTCCAGGAAAAACGGTGTCTTTAGAGATGGTAAAAGGAGGTTCTGTAATTGCCACAGCAATGCAAGTGCCCAGTAGGTTTCAGGTTATGAAAGTGAACTGGGCTAAACAAAATGGGTTTGTTTACTGTCCACATTTGGTTATTTGTGGCCAAGTAGAGTGTGAAATGCCTCTGTTTTACCAGATTGAGTCAGTTCTGATAATACACGAGAAACTGTTCCTGCTCACTTTGTCTTTATGTACAGTAACATTTCAAGAACATTTCCATGCCTATGAAGTGACCAGGAGAAAGCAAGATTTTGTTGTCTTTCATGTTGACAACTTGCATTATCCCAGGCCTTTTGACATACAAATGTCATATGGAGTGAATGACACAGCCCTATTTGTGGTCCCATATTGCTTTATCTGGTGAGCATCATAGCACTATATTGTGATGGTTTATGTTAATCATATGGCATTGAAGTGTTAGACATAATAATAAATACTGTACTGTTACTGTAACTTGTATCTTTGTATTTATTTCCATTTGATAGGTTTCATATGATGAATATGTAAAAAAAAAATCACACTGCAGAGTAATAAATATTCTTACACATTAGACTGTTATTTTAAAATTAAATTTAGAGTAAAAATATCTCTATTAAGTGTAGTCATATTACTCTGAACAGTGTTAAAAAGCCACAGTGTTACATGTTTTTACACATTTCATTGTTAATTTTGACACTAAATTGAGTAGAATTAATTAACTGAAAAGTTGACACTGGCCATAGGGTAAATTTTACTCTAATTTCGAGTGGGACCAAATGTTATCTGAAACAGAGTTAAATTCAACTCTTTAAGAGTTAAATTGACACCCTGTTTTTTACTGTGTACTACACTTCTGGTAGTAGTTGTTCAAAGAAACATGTAACATGTAGAACTAGCAAACAGGTTTATGATTTAGATGAGGAAATTAATGAGATTATTTCTGTCTCCTAAATGTGGCTAAAACACTGTCATTGCTGATCTGATAACTGTATATTATTATTTACTGTATGAGTTAATGCCATATCTGAATTTTAGTTTAGGGAATAAATTTTTGTTCTGATATCTTCAATTTTAACATTAAAAAAGTTCATGAAGTTGCCAATGCTATAAGTTGACAGTCTGCACGTTTTATTAATGGTATTATTCCTTGAACAATGTTAAATAAGTATTTTGGTTTATTTTTATGAATTGTATTTTTCTTTTTTTGAGAAATATATTGCTCTAGAAGCACTAAGAGCTTTTTTGTAGTTAAGGAGACTCTCTCTCCATGCTAGTTGGAATACATTAATTTAGTTTAATGCCAACCAGGTTTGAAATGAAGTCTGCAAATTCACAGAGAAATTCGGAGTACGGCCCTGGGGGTCTGTAAATAATAATTAAAGGTATCAGCTGTGTGGCCATTTTTTTTTTTTTTGCAGGAATGTATGTTATGTTAGTATACTGAATTTTAAATACACTAAATTTATGCCTAGATTTTTGTATAACTCCTAGATTATCAGTATACATCAGATTTCATTACAGCCCTTTAGACGTAAGAGATCTAACATTTAACAATCCTCTTTAGATCAATGGTTCTGGCTTTAGATTCAGCATGATTTAAATTTATATTAATAAGATTATTAAAACAAATTCTTTACATTTTTGTTTAGTTCGGGGAACAGACACAGTTTCTATAGCAATGAACTTGACCTTGAGTGACGACTCTGTGCAGCTAGCAGACGCTCGGATTAGCCTGTTTGACTGCTGTCTGGCCTTGGTTCTGGATAGTCACTGACTGACTAGTCCTGTTCTTAGACTATGTGCTATGCTGCATGAAATGAGAGTGGCACCTTCCCTGGGTGGGATGGATACCTTTCTGCCCTATCAGGCCAGGTTAACCCTTAAAAGTACCCCAAATATATATAAAGCTCACTTCATTTTCGGAAAACCTCTTGGAAATCCAGCAGTTCAGCAAACATAGCCTGCTGTAAGATACATGACCACGCTGTATTGGGATTATCATTCATTAAACAAATGAATATATGAATAAATATCATCAATCATTAAACAAATGACTAAAGAAGAAAAAAGGAAAAAAATAATAATAATACTAATAATAATAATAACAGTGTTGTAGTGGGACGAAGAATATGCTGCACAGAGTCGTCACTCAAGGTCAAGTTAAATGCTGTAGAAACTGTGTCTGTTCCCCGAACTAAACAAAAATGTAAAAAAACTCAGAGAGTTTGTTTTAGTAATCTTATTAAC